>JABCKW010000166.1:0-53127 GCA_014824385.1 Fusarium cyanostomum | reverse complement strand
ATCTTGCCCCGAGGAGACTGAGATCCCAGGTGGCTGCAATCCCGCTCACCCTGGATCCTGCCCCGAAGAGACTGAGATCCCCGGAGGCTGCAACCCCGCTCATCCCGGATCTTGCCCTCCGGAGGAGACCAAGGTCCCGTCCAAGACTGATATTCCCGGAGGCTGCAACCCTGCACACCCCGGATCTTGCCCACCCGCCCCTACTGGTGCTTCTGGCTCCGTTACATACCCCAGCCCAAAGCTAGTCGATGGCAAGTCTTGGTCCATCAAGAATCTGACCCGATACTGTGGCGACGACAACACCGGCTGCGACTACAACTTTGCCATTGAGGCTAACGGCAAGACTGAGCGATGCACTGTCATCCGCGAGCCTGGTTCTGATGCCTCTACTGAGAGCTGGTACAATGAGCCCTGCACTGTCGGTTCCGGATTCAAGATCTCATGGGGCTATGCCAAGGAGTCTACTCCTGCTTTTGCTGTCATCACCGTTGCGCAGGGCAAGGAGCTAGCCTGGTTTGGTGTCTCCAACGTCAACGGCCAGAAGGTTACTCCCTCAAACCCTGCTGGTTCGGGACAGTATGGCAACATTGGACCTAACCCGGTTTACACATATTAAGTGGTGTTTATGAGAATATGAGACAATAGACAGCATGAAGGATGTTAATGGCGTTGACGTAATGTTTGGGTGCATATAGCTTTGGATATAGATTGGACATATAATAATTCGTTTGGCTTAAAGTTCTCAAGGATCGTTGTGATTATATTAAAGCATCGTTTAGTGCTCTTGACTGTTGCTTAATTAGGTGTTCTTAAGCATCAAGTGTATAAGATTACAGACTAGAAACTATGCTGGCGAGATGTGCAAACACATTCTGCAGGACGGATAGCATTCAGAACTAAACTCTTCAATTCATCTCATTAGGTTTCTATGTACAGTTGAGGTACTCCATTCCCAATTACGACGACTTGCCCTTGAGGCTGAAAGAGTATCTCGCTTGGAGAACATAAGGGTCACCACCAGGCTCAAAGATTTGCTTCTGCTCCCTGAACCACTCGGGATGATTGATGCCGTCAATGTAGTCCTGAACCTCCATCACAACACAACCATACTTGGGAATTGTGCGGGGGAAATCAGGATTGCCGTCGAGCCCCTGGGTTCTCTTTAGCGGAATGGCGCCGTTCTGTTGAGTACAGCTGTAGAACTGGAAAGCGTCCTGGTCGGTGTAGACATCAATCTGGATGCCGGACCACGGTGAGGAGAGAGTTGCCACAGGGCCCTCAGTTCGCCAGTCGTACTGTCCAAGCTGGCCCCGGTTGACGGTGTAGCAGGTGTCTAGAGTCATTAGCAAGTTGCATTTGATAGGACTGAGATACGCACCATATCCAGTGCAGTTGAAGCCGCAGTTGTTCTTCAGACCATCATTATTTCCCTGGTCGCCAATCTGCTTTGGAGCACTCCAAAAGTCATTGACAGAACCCTTGGTATTCGGAATGATGTCGCCGGTGGGGATGAGAATGTTGTCAACATCTACACGCTGGCCACTGTAGGGCATGTGCAGAGTGTGGTTGGATACCGTGCTTGTCTCGTTGTTGGAGAAGCCGTCGAGATTCCAGTACGTATGGCTGGTAAGCATGATGGGGGTCTTCTTGGTTGTCGCCAATGCCACCATCTTGATGTCCCAGTCGCGTCCGGTAAGCGTATAGGTCACGTATGAAACCACTTCTCCCGGGAAACCCTCCTTTCCGTCTGGGTCGACTATGGAGAAGGTAATGCTGGACTTTGTGTGAGAGACGACAGTGAAATTGCGATAGTCCCATCCGTCGGGTCCTCCATGCAGCGTGTTTAAGCCGTCGGGCGCCTCGGGTGTTTTGTTATCGTTTGGCTTGACTTTGTACTTTTTGCCATCGATTTCGAAAGTGCTGTTCCGGATACGGTTCGCATATCTGCCTGGCACACCTCCAAAGTGAGGATGCGCTTTGTCTTGGGCGTAGTGGGTGGCATTGTCAAACCCGGCGACGATGTCCCGAGAGATGCCGTACTGATCATCCATCAAGAGATTCGTGATGGAGGCGCCATATGGAATAAAGGCGGCTTCAATTCCGTCACCAGAGATCCAGTATTTGCCGTCCTTGTCAGGGCCATCTTTGTCTGCCTTGGCTGCGACCCAAGGAAGGGATGCGACGAGGAAAAGGCCCTTGGTGAACAACATGATGCAGCAGTCAAGGATTAAAACTGATGGAGTGAACGCTGGAGTGAACGATCGACAGCAGCAGTCTTGCGACTTTATATGGACGACGTGCAAGGCGGAATAAATAATGCAACTTCCGCCAACCAGCTGACGTTCCAACTGTAGGATTCAAATTCCTGCAGCATGACAATCGGTGAGTGGTGCGGGTGTCATTAGCTTTCGATCAGTTGCCGTCAGTTACCGTTGAGATTGCAATAACTTGACCTGGCAAAGACCTTGGTTCCATTCGCTAATTTCCCCAGGTTTTCTACCGGGGGATTATTGGTGCGCTTGATCTGAATGATATCAGCCAGCTCCGGAAGCTTAAGCTAGCTCCGCGAACAAGGATATTGTGATCGGCGTGCGGGGTAACCAAGTTGACTTCTGTGCCGCCGAGGTACTCGCCGAGGATCTGGCTGTTCAAGTCAGTCTTCCCAGACGAGAGCTCTCTTTCGCAGCAGCGCAACAGCATTTAGCCAAAATACAAGAATCTCACCCAACGATACCAAATGAGGAGATTGCAAAAGTGGCCAAGGGTTCAAGTACAATCAAGCCATTGGCATTTAACTGCCTTCTCACAGGTTCACAGGCTGATGCCTCCTAGCCAGTCATTCTTGTCTCAGCAGCTATACGATTTGATGACATGTATATATCCAATTGTCTTTAAATAAGATTAGAGGCTAGATAAACTTGACGTGATATATACATGCTCTTGTAGTAAGGCCCAACCTGATTATTGTCAAGTCTTTGGAGAGGGCTACGTAGTTGTCACCGTTTCTTGTCCGGTAGCCTTATATTATACCGCCAACAGTTCACAAACCACTACTGTTGAACGAGGTTAGATTCCGAGTCATGAGAAACATGCTGAACCCCACGTATCCCTTTCCGATGGGATTTAGAGTCGGCATTAACGCTATATATTAGATGACCTGAATACTGAAGAATGATACCACTTAGGGTGATTAGGGACGATGTACATGGAAGGAGGGGATATATTTAAAATGAGGAAAGTGAAATAGTTGATGGCACAACGTAAACTTTCTCTTATATGCGTTGTAGAGGCAGCCTGGGTGATGTAGAAGAGACATATGCCATTGAAGTCAGCTTCAAGCGTTATTGCACTGATTGGAAATTACTGGTGTGAAGCGTATCATCAAATGCCTTTCCAATATACTGACTTTCTCCAGGTAAGACGCTTGCGGGAGAAGCCACAGCAACAGACGTTTAGAGTAGCATATTGTATCCAGGCATCTGCTCCAATCAGACAATCTCGTTGACCATGAATGCTCGGCGTGTTCAGTAGTAGGCCTCAGATTGATCAGCATGGCTAGAATGATGACTTCGTGTAGTTCACAAGACTGGTTGGCTACAGCACGCTAGACTGACGTGGTACAGCCATGAGCCGGCGCAGCAATCTATTTGTTAGGCACCATCGAAGTAATAGCGTTTTCATATCCATCAAGTCGCAGTTCGCAAGTTTTCTACTGTGCTTATGACAAACGATGTCGTCGTAACGGCGTGTACTTTACAGCGATCGACCGAGCTGGACCGAATCGCGGGATATAGTGCGCTGCAGTCAGCTGAGAGGCTTCAGTCACAGGCTTATAAGTACTGGCCTGCTTCACCGTCATGTCAGAGAAGATTTGGCAATTCAAGTCACGATGGGCGGCATTCCTTCAGTGCCAGATGACCACTCGAGGTCATTGATGGTGATTGGGGCAGGATATTCCAGAACCGGTACCCTTTCGATGGCACTGGCGTTGGAGAAGTTACTCGATGGGCCAGTAATGCACGGTGGGTCACAGCTACTTGGAAGGGAAGATGGCAAGTCACAATGGTAGTGAATTGGACCAATCTGACACCTATAGCCTATGTCAAACTATGGTCAGACATTTTCGAAGCCCGCCACGACAGGCCACGACTTCTTAAGCTTCTACGGGAAGCCACGGCGGGTTTCGTAGCCATTACTGACGCACCTGGAAACTGTTTCATTGAAGAGCTCCTCGAAATCTATCCAGATGCAGAAGTGATCTGTGTCCGTCGCAACCGGGAGAGGTGGTGGAAGAGTTGGGAATCTGTGACGAGACAAGCAGGCGCAGGGTTTTTGAACTGGTTCTTGGCTCCAGTTCCAGGGAAGAGATGGTATCCAAAACTAGTTACCCAGTTTTTGGAACAGTGAGTGACTTTGTTCACCATTTGACTTGGAAATTAACAGCAACGCTCCAGGCAAGAGGAGAAATGGGGACCAATGACCGAAAGTAAGTCTTTCTCACTTCACTGGTATAACGCTAACCATGTAGATCGGATGGACGAGCATAATGAGTATGTAGAGCAGGTCACGCCTTCTGCTAAATTCCACATGATGGACTTGAGTGAAGGCTGGCTGCCGTTGTGCAAGACTCTAGGCCTACAAATTCCACATGAGCCATTCCCCAGAGCAAACGACGCCGAGGCCATTGAGGGGTTAGCTGGTAAGATTTTCCTGGAAGCTGGATCAAGATGGACTATAATACTTGCTATAATTGGCTTATCGGGTTATTTGGTATCCTGGCTATCCAAGACTACTTAACAGTCTACGCATAGCTTCACCATAGACACAACATGGATACAATGAATGCACCCAACACAAAGCTTCTCAAAGGTGTTCCTCGAATGCCCTCTGACATGCCCTCCTTGAACCCTTTATCCTTGCCACCTAGATATTCGGCACCTAGTTTCGTCAAGCCGCCGTCGTCGTCAAAAAGTGATACACTGTCGCCAGTCCACTCGTTTGCTTCGTCAGACCGAAAAGCTCCAAACCAGGCGTATGCTTGAACATAATCAAGGCTGTCGAGTCTTTTTAGACTCTCGTTCATCATGGACAAAGTCGCGTCCTCACTCTCCTTTGGTAGAGCCATCTCAGTAATCCAGAAGCGAGCGTCTGGTGCAGTTTCGTTGTAAAATTCCCGCAACTTCTGAAGCCAGGACTCGAGGCCGGGAGCATCACCGTACCAATGTATCGCCACAAAGTCTGTGGGACATCCATCGTCATCAATTTCGTAGCAGGACTCGTTAAAGTCGCGGAGCCATTCGAGACCTCGGGGTGAGCCAGTGACACTCGGATGGCTGATCGACCATTCTCGGGACCGTGACTTGGTTGAATTTCTTAGTGGAACAATGTGGTCCATGTAGGAGCGAGCCGCTTCTTTGGCAGATATTGAGCTGCCGCCTGTATCCGTTTCGCCATCTGGTTCGTTAAAGGTGAGAAGATGAGTTGAAGAGTCTGCAAGGCCGTTTAAACGTGCTTCGAGGCCCGAGTCCGATGCATCATCGAGACCATGTATCAATGGCACAAAAGGAAGAGATTTGCCAATTTGATCCGAGGGCCAGAGCGACCAGGTGTAATACCATGCGATCTCCGAGTTGTTTGATAATAGAAGTTCGTTATCGGACTTGTGGTCGTCCCCACGGAAAGCGAGTCCACGTTTGAAAGACAAGTCAATGCCGTAGGCGAGGTCCAAGAGAGGGACAAAATAGTAAGCGAGTAGACGCATCGTGGTTGAAGCAAAGCGAACGTTGGACAATGTGTTAGGGCCAGCCGTGCTACATATTTCAAGTGTCACCAACTGATAGAAACAAGCTTAACCATACTTCGCCACCAGCTCGTTTCAAAAGGTCAAGGGTTGCAAGCCAGAGTTCCCAGTTTGCTGATTGAGGTGGCAATGCTTGATCCCTGTTCAGTTGGTGACGTCATGGCGTGATCTTTGGCATGACGTCGCTACAAGGCACAGCATTAGCCGGATACGAAAGATCACCATGTCATGAGACTATACACAGAGGAGTTCGGTATTGAAAGGGAGTCATCTTCGTGGTTATTGACAAACAGCAGTAGACTCAGTTATGACATCCGCAGAGTCTTATGCCGTGATTATCGCTTGAATTTGAGAGTTATCACACAAGGGCAACTCACCAAGTTCGCAATACAGCAATGCTATCTTATTCAAGTCATTCTTCATCGCGATAAACCGATGAGGTTGTCGCGATGAAAAGTTGCCCTTTTGGGACAATTACCCTTTTTGGTGGCTGCACGTGGCTCCCGCATCGTGCCTTCCAGTTGAAAGAATACAATGCCAAAGTCTATTTGCACTGCGGAACCAACATCACGATGGTCAGTTCAATTCAATTTATATCGACTGGAAAGTGCCATACTCATGCTATAACATCAGCAACGCTTGTGAAGCCACGTCTTCTCACATTGATAGAAGCCGGGAGAATTACTGAACTGGATGGAAGAACAAATTATCAAGGGTCTTGGTGGTCTCAAGATAGATATCAAGACAATTTAAATAGAGTGCATTCTGATAGCTACCGATCTAATCAAGCCTTATTGCGGGAGACTTTGACATGCTGACAGAAAGACTAAAGAGACTGGGCATGAGGAGGCTCACAAAGCAAGGGTATATTATTCAGGGCGATGTTACAACTTGCAATCTCCATCATTCTTTAGAGTCAAGGTGGTTGTACCTAGCATACCCATCCTCCATCGGCATTGTAGACCGCCCCAGTCACAAACGATGCCTCATCACCAAGCAAGAAGGCAATAACGTGCGCAATCTCAATTGGTTCCGCCCTCCTCTTCTGGGCAGTCACTTGAAGGCCACGCTTCACATCTTCTGGGTTCTCTCCCCTAGACATGGGGGTATTTACGGAACCTGATTGATATGTGTTAGTTATAGTCTACGACGACTGAACATGACCAACCCGGTGAAACACAGTTGACCCTGATGTGTTGGTTCTCTTTGGCTGCCGTTCTTGAAAGACCAATGACGGCTGCCTTGCTCGCACAGTAAGCAGCATTGCCTGGCGCACCAAATTGCCCAAAGACGCTGGCAGCTGTAACCTGTTGGTATTGTCAGTTGTGGACTTCATCTGTGTTCACAACGTACGATGCTGGCGCCTGCAGACATGGCCTTTAATTCAGCCCTTATACAGTTAAAGGCACCTCGCGTGTTGACTGCAAAAGTCCTGTCCCAATCTTCGTCATTGTGCTCGGCAACAGGTACCGCATGAGTGATGATGCCTGCCATATTGACGGCACCATCCAGTTTACCCATTTTCTGAATCGTCTTTTCGATCCATGAATTGACGGACGCGCTATTGCTCACGTCAACCACTTCGTACATGTGCATGTCGCTGCCAGGTAGTGAATCCTTTGCTGCCTTTACAGCTTCTTCGTTGATATCGGCAAGGGAGATGATTGCACCGCGAGATGCGAGCAATTGAGCAGTTGCTAGACCCATCCCAGAAGCGGCACCGGTCACGGCAATCTGGAGGCTGTTATTACCAGCAACAATGGCTTGACCAGTTTACTCGCCACTTTTCCTTTGAAAGACGCCATTATGGAAATGGCTTATTTGGTATAGTATATAGCGTCGCAGCTCTAGGCGCGGATTGACTGTCGACAGATACGAGGGCCTGATAGATGGAACAATAAACCTTGCCTTTGAGAGAGCAGAGGTCAGTTTACATAGATTATCAGTAGCCATCAAGAGTGACGTAAATAGGGCGCCTGAACAATGATCCCCGCCCTTTGCTCTTAATGTCCTGTTCTGGAACAGGAAAGTAACCCCAAGGTATACAAACAAACCTCTGGAGCCCGCTAGATCATCTCAAGAGGAAAAGAGGCCGTTCACAGAATTCCAAGGCTGAATAGTGAATTCTTTAAGAACTATAAGACTGCTTTGCCATTTGAACAACCTCTACCCTCCCAAATCCGCTCGATACGCTCCTTAGTCTCTGTGAAGATGCGTAGGCCACTACGCCGTGCAGAATCCTCAAACCATCGAGAAAATGATTGTCGAACTTCAGGGTCGTCTGTCTCACACGCTGCAATGAAAGCCGGCCAGATTAACCTCAAAGATCCATAACCCATGCCAGCATCCGAGGCATCAAACCGCAGCAAGCAGTCACGCACGCGAACCACATGTCGTTGCAGCATACTGGCATCCAGATCATAGACTGTACGATAAAAGTACACTGCGAGCGCGTGTTGCAGCGTGTCAGATAAGCTGTTGACAAGTAGGGCCGAATGTTCATGCTCTGCGATAGGCGCATCCACAGCCCATATGGATCGTTGGAGATGCAGCTGATTGACCCAGCGTTCGACAGCCTTTGCTCGGCCTAGAAACTCCTTCAAAGCGACTCCAGGCGTTGCTGTCTGGCTGTGGTCGTCCTTTTCTCGACCAAGACGAATGATGAGCGATAACATGAAAAGGTGCAGTTCTGGCACACCAAAGATTTCTGGATAGAGGGTGGCGGACCAGATACCAGGGCATTGAAGATGCAAATCGTTCTCGCCCTCTTCTTGTCCTTTGACTTTCATCATCTCCTGATCCAGATTGCTCCAGTCACTGAGACGGAAGGAAAGGCTATCTTGGCTGTACGCACCCGCACCGCTTGATTCGATGGCCTCTCGAACCTGGCTGCGACGAGCCAAGTGAAGTCTGCTACTTGTGAAAGTACTTTCATGGGAAAGTCGTTCAAAAACGTAGCAATGATGGAGTAGTCGGACCTTTCGAGACTTTTTCCGATTCAAGCCTCTCAGACGGATGAACTTTTCCGTTTCCAAAAAGTAGTATTCAGCTTCGTCTCGATTCCCAGATAGAACGGAAATCTGCACCATTGTCAAGAGAGCCATTAATATGGATTTGTACTTGGCTGCCTTGGGGATGTTATATGCTGTCTCCAGCATCATTTGAACATGTAGATGAGCTCGGTTGTGATACGTCTTGCCCTGGTCTAACCATAGGGTAGAGCTATAGATGCCGCCAAGACTGATCGCACTCATGGCTAATGTTCCGAAAAATGCACACAAGCTGGCATGGTCCATGTCTTCTCCAAGTGTGAGGGCTGCGAGACAGCTTTTTGCATGTGGCAGAAACAGACTATGCCAAGGTGTCTTGCTGTGTCGATACGGAGTTAAACCTCGAAGGACCGCCGTAGCATAGTGTTTCAACAGAAATACGGCATCGTGGGGAACGTTATCGATGTGAAGTGAGATGGGGCCTGAGATGGGCGTAGAGGATTCATGGCATGGCGAGGTGTTAGGCAAGATGCGAGAATGGATCCCATCCGGTATCAGAGTTGGACAAGGTGGTTGCTGGGATGCCGACGTGGGACTAGTGCCGGGAATGTTTGGGATTAAACTCCAGGAATCCATTGATTCGACTCCCACCCACCACTCAGGAATATCAAACTGCCCGGCCATATCTAGGCACTCGCCCAGCGGAAGCCCATCAAGTATCTTTGACCAGTCTGGTGTAGGGCAAGCTAAACTTTGTTCAGTTTGTCCTAATCCTGATGGTTGGGTCCTCGTCTCTGGAGTTTTCGGCGACAGCGTGCTTTCTATCAATGGTGATACAAACACGAGTTTTCTGTCCTCATCTTGGTCTTGTTGATCCGTCACGTCCTCGACCTCGGACAGAGTCAAGTCGCACAAAGTGTTGACTCTCAAATCCTCGCGAGTTACCCTGAAGGCCCCAAATGGGCCTCGCGATACTTGGATATCGGTAGTGGGAGATGTTCTATCACATTCATCATCGATCTGCGAAATGTGCCAGGTGGCTAACGCTGGAGGGATATCGGTAAGGATTTGCTGGCTCATGCATTCACGCTCTTGCTCTGTAAGTAAGGGACGACGGAAGCGGGCTATCCCCGTAATGGGGTGGTCCTTAAAGTTGAAGAAGATGTCTTTGGCGTAGCCACCACATTCGAGACCTGAAATCTTGCACATTGAGCAAGTCGGACGTCCTTCATCACACTTCATGCGACGACTCCTACACTTTGGGACGACTCCTACACTTTGGGACGGGTTAGCTGAGAAGGCGGGGAGGAATCAGCCACGAACTGTGACGCATCCGCCGAACGATCGGCTCCGCGGTCCGCGTGTTCGGGAGCGTTGTACCATCCCTTTGCTACTAGAGGGAGCCATTACAGAAAGGGGTTCCTTGATAGAACTTGCTCCAAGATTGGTGAATATGCCGCAATCGGCATTCTTGATAACTGGTTTGCCTCAGAAGGCACGTCGTCAATGTGCAGAGAAAGATGAGGATTGCCTGTCCGGGATTTGACCCGCGAATCGGACCCACCCCCGCTTTTCGGGTGTGGAGTCCGGGAAGCCTAACTATATTTGATCTAGCGCATGAGAAAACTTTCCTATCCGAGCGTGCCGAGATTCCAGACCGACCGGGAAGAGCGCGGCCATCACAAAGGGAAGGTTAACCCTGCCCGGCAATAAAGATCCAGCTGGAGTTGATTGGCCTGTCTTGCCTGACGCAATTGTGTGACTTGGTCAAAGAGGAAAGTGATATCTAGTGGCAAACATGCCCCGCACCATATGGATGACTGTTATGATAGGAAAGCAGACGACTTCTTTGGGTGAGTCAATGGTGCATCGTCACGAGATTGAAGGAATGTACCCTCCTAGTAACAGCACAGTTGACGAGAGCTTGTATTGCATCTTGTCTTCAATCCCTCCTTGCAGTGTACAGATTCTGAGCCATTCATCACGCCACCACAGACATGGGTTCACTCCCTCAAAAGTCGCAAACATTCGATGTCTGCATTATTGGCGCCGGCCTTTCGGGTCTCTGTTCTCTCTACCACCTTCGAAAGCGATTCCCAGACTGGCGAATGAGAGTAATCGACGCAGCTCCAGACGTCGGCGGTACCTGGTACTGGAATTCTTACCCTGGATGCCGATTCGACTCTGAGTCTGTTTCTTACTGCTTCTCCTTTGACAAGGAGCTTCTCGATGAATGGCACTGGAAAGAAGCTTTCTCTCCGCAGCCGGAGACTCACAAGTACATGGCGTATTTCGCTGAGAAACACAACTTGCGCAAGGACATCCAATTCAACACCACCATTAAAGAGGCTTCCTGGAGCGACACTGATCATACATGGACCTTTGTGGACGAGACAGGTAACAGATACATCACGACCTACTTCATCAGCTGCCTGGGCTTTCTCTCTGCACCAACACTGCCCGTGATCGATGGCATCCAAGATTTTCAGGGGAAGCTTTTCCACACGTCTCGTTGGCCAAAGAATCTTGACTTGAGCCGTGACTTTTCAGACAAGCGAGTTGGTGTCATCGGCACGGGCGCAACAGGTATTCAGACCATCACAGCCATTTCCAACGAACCCAGCGTCAAGTCTCTCAGCGTCTTTCAGCGTACACCAAACTGGTCTGCACCTCTACGCAACTCGGAAATTTCACCGGAGCAGATGGTCAAGCACAAGAAAGAATACGACGCCGTCTTTAACATTTGCGCCAGAACCTCATCTGGCTTCATACACCAGGCCGATCCTCGCAAGTCTTCTGAGGTAACGGACGAGGAACGCCTCGCACTATGGGAGAGGCTTTATAACGAGCCTGGCTTCGGCAAATGGTTGGGTGTCTTTTCGGATACATACACGGACCGCTATGCCAACAGCTTGTACTCCAAATTCATGGCGGACAAGATCAGACAGAGAGTGCATGATCCTACTGTGGCAGAAAGCCTGATTCCAAAGAACCACGGCTACGGCACGCGACGTGTCCCGCTGGAGAGTGGCTACTTTGAAGCCTTCAACAAACCCAATGTGCACCTCGTCGACCTGCAAAAGACGCCAATTGATCGCGTTACGCCAATGGGTATCCTGACTTCAGATGGCCAAGAACACAAGCTGGACATGTTGATCTGCGCGACTGGCTTCAACGCAATTACTGGTGCTTTCAGTGCCATTGACTGGCACGGAAGAGAGAATCGCCCCCTGATTGCTACAAGTGATAGCCCGAAAGGAGATGTGGCTATTTGGGTTGATCATAGGCCGAGCACATTCCTCGGTGTCACTGTGCCTTCTATGCCCAACATGTTTATGGTTCTTGGTCCGCATCAACCCTTCGGTAACGCCACACGCAGCATTGAGCATGTCGTGAGAGTCATCTCCGACTTGCTGCAGCACTGCAAAGACAACAGATACACTTACATCGAGCCCACTCAAGAGGCTGTAGATGAATGGACTGATCATGTGGTAGAGTGCAGCAAGAGCCAGACGCTGCTGAACGAAGTGGACAGTTGGATGACTGGTGTGAACAAGAATGTCAAGGGGAAGACGGTTAGAAACGTTGCGCGGTACAGTGGGAGCGTTGTCGAGTTCCGCCGGCGGTGCGAAGAAGTAAAAAGGTCGGGTTATAAGGGTTTCCTATTTGCCTAGATGTTGTAGCTTAAATATTACCATGATTGCGTGCATCGGCATTCTATTGTGGGAGTCATTCATTTTCCGTAGCAGATTTACATTGTACCCAAATGCCACCATGTGAATTCTCCTCTGTTGTGGAACCTTGAAATGGTCTGTAGTTGACCAGGCACCTTATCAGATAGTGCAGAATTTCGCTCTCCGTTTATAAGCGTGTCCGAGCAATACGTAGCGCCCATTGCATCATAGTACCGTTGTTTCTTTATCGGGAAAGTTATTTCGATGGCTTGGGGGTGGGACCTTGCGACGTGACGAAGCAGGCAAGCCTCTCCGAGTATCTTGACGTGGGGTATCATTGCCATTACTTATTGCAGCCAGATTCCGGGATTTAACTGTAGTCAGTAGCCCAACTCTGGCTGTTGACATGGTTCAAGTTCTCAAGCACTATTTTTGTGATCATCAATTGCACGAAGCACCAGACAATCTTTCAGATATTACCACTCACCTGAGGTCCAGTCACAGTCGAAACCTGCCGAAATGGATGTCCCTGGCTTTGCCTTGATTACTGGAGGTGCCTCTGGGATTGGCCGAGCATGTGTCAAGGCCTTTGCAAGGGAGGGTTCTGCAGGAATAGGCCTGATAGACCTTAATGAGGAGGCTTTGGGAGCAGTCAAGGCAGAGATCGAGGCAGAGCTGCGATCGAAGGGAAAAGCATGCCTGGTTGAAATTTATCCGGCAGATGTTACGGATGAAGATCGAATCGACCAGATTGTCCAAGACTTTGTCAACAAATTCGGCCGAATCGACTATGTTGTCAATGCGGCAGGCATCGCCATGAAACACCAAGGCGGAGTGGCCTTTGCTCACACTGCCGACTGGAACAGAGTCGTCAGCGTCAACCTCACTGGGACCTTTTTGGTGTTGAGAGCTACTGCAAAAGTCATGTTGCAACAGGAACCTATCCGCTCATCGATCAATGGCAGACCGTTGCAGCGTGGATCCATTGTGAACTTTTCCTCCATCCAAGGCATTGTTGGCATCCCGCTATCCACATCGTATGCGGCGTCCAAACATGCCGTGATAGGGCTTACTCGATCCGCCTCTGAAGACTATGCGAAGGAAGGATTACGCATCAATGCCATTTGTCCAGGATATACCGAGACACCAATGACGACCAAGAATCCAGAGGTGTTGAAAGCAATGGAGGAGAGGATATCGACTGCGGTTCCAATGCAGCGGATGGGGGTTCCTGAAGAAATTGCAGATGGTGTTCTCTACCTGGCGGGAGGAAGAAGCTCTTTTGTTACAGGATCAGCATTGGTGGTGGATGGCGGCTATACGCAAAGGTGAGGTTTCTACAATGAATCCTCGATTAATTAGGTGTTTTAAAGATGTCCTCGTGACATATTATTCATTTAGATAATTCATCTATCCAGAGGCTGCCTAGTTACCCCTGTTTACAAAGGCCATGAACCTTGACGATGCGAGCACTGGTTGTGACAAACACTTAGCTGCTAACTAGGATCGCTTGCAATTCAATGTCTTCTGGGTTGATCTGTATCTTAGATTGCTGTTAACTGATATTGGCCTGATATATTGGGCGATAAGGCGGTATTAGGTGCGACAGTTTCAAGCTAACACTAGGTCCTGTCGATCTCTGGCTAGCCATGACAATGGACCACCAAGTAAAAGTCATATTTCCAGGCTCATATTCGACTCATGCTCTTCTATCGGTGTCCTTTCGGTCCGCGTATGCAAGATTGCGGGTGAATAGTCTCTTGCACCCCTTATATATTCCTTGATAGCTCTTCGTTTCTAATCCGTTGGTATAATTGACCGCACCAACTGCCGTGATCACTGTCTGCTTTACAATGGACGTTTCAGCTTCGCACTGTCTGACGTAGACCAATCTTATTTAAGTTCACATATTAATACAACGTCCGTCAGATCCGGACCGGATCGTCCAGCTATAAGGCCTTCATATTCCACATTCAGTATTTTCTGCTATCTAGACAGACCGTTATTTAAAATGGGTGTCCAGCGCATATTTATCACCGGAGCCACGGGCTTCATTGGAACTCAGGTTGTCGCGCAAGTCCTTCAAGCAGGCTACTATGCCCGCCTCAGCATTCGAAAAGATGCCCAGATCCCAATCATCAAATCTCTATTTCCTCAGTTCTCCCACCAGCTAGAGTTTACAGTGATTCCTGACATCACTGAGCAGGATGCCTTCGACACAGCACTCACCGATGTAGACTTTGTTGCGCACATTGCATCGCCAATGCCCGGCAAAGGCCAAAACTTTGCCACAGACTATCTCAATCCTGCAGTCAATGGAACCTTGTCGATCTTGGAAGCTACTTCCAAGTTCCCCAGGGTTCAGAAGGTCATCATAGAGTCTTCAATACTGGCTCTTATGCCCCTCGGAACCTTGGCAGAACCAGGGTACAAGGTAGACGGTGAGCTCACGAATTTCACTACGCTATAGGTCTTGGTTAACGAAAGCAGAAGAGGTCTCTAACTCTCGAGTCGAATGCGACGTTGATTTGACCATCTTGAGAGTGAAAGAAACCGAGGATCACGCTACAATGTACCAGGCTTCGAAAATCATGGCCCACCAGGCGACCCTGGAGTGGTATAAAGACGCTCAGCCTCATTTCGACCTCGTCACGTTTCACTCCGTCTTTGTCATCGGCCCTGATTTGACCCAAAAGGGCCCAGTCCCTGGTGGTATGAACACCTATTTCATGCAATCCTTAAGGTCCAACACACCTCTGATGCCGAGCGCCTTCGTGGACGTTCGCGACGTAGCGAAAGCACATATTCAAGCTCTGGACGTCCAAACCGAGGGAAAAGGCAAGACAATGGAGATAATTCTTGCTGGAAGAGAAGTAACTTGGGAAAAAATCGTTGCGATCATAAAGACAAAGTACCCGGAGGTTATACTGGAGCTGAAGGAGCCCTTCGAGCAACCCTACAAGGTTCGAGCCAAGCGTGCTGAGCGAGACTTGGGCATTCAATGGCGCGATATTAAAGACACTGTTAGTAGTGTTCTCGACCAGCAGATCTCCCTCGGGTTTAGAGTTGGTGCGTGATCAGTAGCTTCAGTACAGATGAAGCCCCAGAACATGAGTTGTATGACATTTCAAACCCATCACAGTTATAATAAAGGTGTTTGGACAGATCCCGAATTCCACTGTCTTTACAGGAACGCACAATGTTTAGAGGACCCTGTATAGGTATTTGGTAATCACGAATACCTAATAGACCTTAAAGGCATGAATATTGTATTGCAAGCTGTTTGATGATCCAACATTGGCGACGGTTCGAGAAATGTTCCTTCCATGTTGGACCATATGGGCAGAGCCATGATAACACTAGACTTAGACGAGGAACTACAAGTGTCTGGACGATGTTAGTAAGGTATGAGGCCTATAAACAGGTGTCAGAGGGAGATGATGTCGCTTAGTAAGGTCTGTCGTGGGATGCGTGCATATGTTGACAGGGATATCATTCGCTCGCGGCCTGAAAAACTTGGGCTCCTCATTTGGCGTACATAACATCACCTTTACTCAGTCTCACAAAACCATATCCAGCCCAAATGCTTAAACGATTCAAGAGCAAATTGATCCGACGTCGGCCCCTTGAAGCGACGCCCGACGCGCCTCAAGAGCCTCAAGCTCCTCCCGAGACGCCCCCTCAAGCTCCTCTTAATACGGCAGCCTCCAGCAGTGGGAATGCTAAGATGGAATCTGACCTCTACGGCCTCTTCTCACTCCCCAAGCCTCTGGAGTCCATTGGGCCGGATGAATATGCCGTAGATATCATTGCTATTCACGGAATCAACGGCAGCGCCTATTCGACTTGGACACACTCCAACGGGACAATGTGGATTCGTGATTTTCTACCGTCTTTTCTACCTGGATGTCGCATTTTTACTTATGGATATCCTTCCAAGATCTTCAAGTCATCGTTTGCGCGGGTCCAGGAATACTCAAGAAACCTCTTGAGCTCGATTAGAGACATGCAAGATCAGCTCAAAACAGTAAGCTTGTCACTGGTTGAATTGAACAAGACTGACATTTAAAGGAGCCTCGCCCCATCATTTTTGTTTGCCATAGTCTTGGTGGCCTCGTTTGCAAACAGGTACGAACTTGCCCTTATTGACCAGGTCAAGGAGATGAATGCTTAGTTAACGCCAGGCTCTGGTGTTTGCACATGAAGATGAAGTTGTTTACGGTGCTCTACTCAAATCTGTCGTTGGCGTAGTCTTTCTGGGGACGCCGCACAGAGGCAGCGACTTGGCAAATCTGGGCAACATTGGAGGCACGATCATAAACATTCTCCAGACAACATCATCGGTAGGGTTGCGGCCAGGAACAGTCAGGACAGATCTCATGGACTATCTCCAGAACGACTCTGAAGCTTTGCATGATCTCAACATGTCCGCTCGACGCCGATTGCAAAACATCATGGTCGTCTCGTTTTACGAAACGGAACCGACACCTCCTCTCCCATGCTTGGTGAGAAAAGACTATCACCCGCCCAATGATAGGATATTGAAGAGTCCATGGGGCTAATCTATACTTAGATTGTTAATCGAACATCGGGCATGCTGGGCCTCCCTCACGAGGATATAATTCCACTTTTCGCCCATCACCGTAGCATTTGTAAATTTCCTGGAGAAACTGAATCTTACAAAGCGGTGTCTCAAGCCCTCAGAAGAATTGCCCTCCAATCTCTCAAGGGACCAAGGCTTCCTACACGCGCGAGCACAACTTCATCGAATAGATGTAAGTTTTCATATAGCACCCTGCAGCAGAACTAACATTTCTCAGCCTTTAGTGATGTGGAAAAGTCATGCATGACTCTGTTCAACGTCTTTGACGTTGCAGACTACAAGCGTCTGCTTCCAAGAGTGATCAGTGGTACTTGCGATTGGCTCCTCAGTCACCCGTCCTATATTGCTTGGCTTCAGAAGACAGACAGTGCCATTCTGTGGCTAACAGGTCCTCCGGGCTCTGGAAAAACAATGCTTTCCCTCTTCATGGCTCAGCATCTGGACACTAATCAGGGCCAATGTTCTGATGTGTTGATCTACTTTTGCGACGACAAGATCAATAAGCAGAAGGATGCGAAAGCTATTCTGGTTGGCTTGATATATCAGTTAGTTCATGTTCATCGCTCCATGATTCGACACATCCGAAAGGCATACGAGCTGCAAGGTGCGAGTATTATTCAGTCGTTCTCAGCACTATGGGCGACCTTTGTGAAGATTGTAAAGGACCCAAAGTTTGGGCCTTTACATATCGTTCTCGACGCTCTGGACGAGTGTGAGCCAGTGACTCGACGCCAACTCTTTGAGGCCATCGATGAGTTGGTTAATGATTCAACTCGTTCGTCTCACCAGGAAGTTCGAGTCAAGTTTGTTCTGACGAGCCGCCCTCTTCAAATCAACTCGTATTTCGACCCCAGTGAATCGATCACCTACCGCATATCAATCGGTGGCAGTCAGTCAGGCTATGCCAAGAACTTGCAAGCCTTCATCGAACAAAGGGTGGATGACTTTTCTCGCAAACGAAATTGCTCAGAAAATATGAGTGCGTTTATAAAGAATGCTCTGACAACAAGAGCAGACCAAACATTCCTCTGGATCCATATGGTTCTTACGTCGCTGGAGAATAGTCGACTGACATCAGCCCACGAATTTGAAAGAATTATCGCCACAATTCCACCAGACTTGCAAACAACATACCTAAACTTTCTCTCTGCTATTCCTACTGATCATCAAGAAATTGCGGCAAGGCTACTGAGACTGTTAGTTTCCAGCGCTCGACCTCTTGGCTTGGAAGAAATCAATGTCTCTTTCACGATAAGCCCCTCTCACTTGACCGCAAGCGACGTGTCCAGAGACGGACAAGCAGCTGTAGACCATATGCTGCAGGGAATATTGGGTCCAATGATCAGAATTTCAGATTCAAAGGTTTCTCTTGTGCACCAAACAGCCAAGGAATTTCTCCTGTATCGAGATCATGCAGAGGATGGCTTTCCTGCTCTGAGGAGCATCACCAGAGAACACTCGGCGTTACAGATGTCATGCGCTTGCATTTCATATCTACTCCTCCAGGACTTCTCCAAAGACCTTTACACGTCAGGAGCATCACCTGCCAAGTCAACTTCAGGATCGTCTCAGGTGTCAAGTACATCCAGTGAGAGTCTTGCACTAGGGTTCTCGAATGATGAAGAGGAGAATCTGGAATCTGTGGACATTTTCCATGAGCCCGGCATACCTAGTGAAAGCATCTCTCAGATGATTGCATCCGAGTACTCCTTCTACAGATATGCATCTCTTCACTGGACCGATCACTTTGCCCTCTGCGAGTCGATTGCTCCTGATGCTCTTAGAGATGCGGCCAAGACTCTTCTGGACGCAAGTGGCCATTGCCGTAACTGGCTTCAGTTCTACTGGGCTGATTCAACTACTCGGATGGATGATGACCCAACGGGCTTCGGCCCAGTCATTTTAGCGGCGTATTTCAACCTGTGCGAAACTCTGGGCGATCTCTTGAGCAACGAGGTGTGCAGTCAGGCTATCAAGGACCAAGCCTTGATCTGGGCGTCCACGAATGGCCATCGTCAAGCTCTCAAGTTACTCCTCCACAATGATGCCGACCCAAATGTTGCAGGTCCTAGCAGACAAACGGCTCTCACCGCAGCAGCTGAGCATGGCCACTTAGACTGCGTTGAAGCTATACTAGCCGACCCAAGAACGGATCCCAATGCTCGAGGCAGCAGTGGAAGAGTTGCCCTTTCCCTAGCCTGCATCAATGGGCACAGCAATATAGTCGAGCAACTCCTCGGTCGATCTGATTGTAACCCGGATGAAGTGGACAATTCGGGATGGACTCCGTTCTTTTGGGCTGTCGGTGGAGCTCATCGTTCGCTAATTTCCAAGTTGGCAAATCTTCCCGGAGTCAATATTAATCATCGAGACAAGTCAGGACGGACAGCACTATCTTGGGCAGCTGGCGATGGGGTTGGAGATGCTGTAAAGTGCCTGCTGCGGTTACCTGGCATCGATCTCAATTCCAAGGACGACACTGGCAAGTCGGCTTTGACGTGGGCTGCGGGATACCGAGGAGAGGAGTCAAAGGACCAAGTCAATGTTGTCAAGATTCTCCTTGGGAACAAGAAAGTGGACAAGGATTGCACTGATCGAGACAAAAGAAATGCCATATCCTGGGCTAGCGCCGAAGGTCATGCGGAGGTACTTCAAGTCCTCCTCAAAAACGGATGCAAGGGGATTGACGAGGAGGATATTGATGGGTGGACACCCTTGGCATGGGCTATCCAGAAAGACGCTCCAGAGGTTGTTGATATGCTGATCTCGGAAGGTTGTATCGATCTAGAGCGACGCCCTCCGGGTGGCAGAACAGTGCTGTCGTGGGCCGTAGAGTACGGTCATACCCGGGTTGTCAGGCTTCTCTTACAAAGAGGTGCAGATCCTACATCCACGAGGGAGAGTGGCTTCACGCCGATATCCACCGCTCGAGATTTTGGACGTGAAGATCTGGTTGAGCTACTGCTTGAGTATGCAGAAAAAAGGAGAAAATAATAGTCAGAGTACGGTCAACAGTAAGTGTTTCTATTGGTAGAACTCTAGCACGATTCGTCGACTGAGCCACACATCTAAGTTTTGGTCCTCATCACATCCTATGGAAGCTTCACTCCCTGCCAAGACCTTCTGTGATGGCACTCGACAGCTTGATGAGCATGTAATATTTCCTTTACCCCGTCTATTGATCCATCTCATCTACATCAATCCGTTCCATCAGAGACCTTTTTGGCCAAGCAATCCATTGGTGCCATTGCTCATCCAGAGCATTCTCGACCGAGGCCATGACGTTGGAGCTCCATTCTCGATTCATCCAGTATGGATGCTCGAATGGCCTCGCCAGCGCGGCATAATGCGCCAGAATAATGAGTGCGACGTGATGATTGTTACTTATCAGTTCGGTAAAGACTTGTGTCAGAGAGATGGGCCACAACCATATGCGACGTGCACGAGCGGATGATGCATCGACTGTACAGGCAGCATGAGTGGTCCTCAGTGACTCGATGGCAAGTAAGCACGAGGTCTGTACATTTATGGCGCTGAACGTTGGGTTGAGGCCTCGTGCGAGAGTGTATAGTTGTTCCATGCGATTCTGAAAAGCGCCGGCATGCTTCACCGGCAGCGGTTCGTTGTGTCCTAGAAGTGGCGCCAAGGGTCCATCCCCATCCCATTTCTCCTTTGGGTTGAACTCGCAAATGCTCTTTACTCCTTGCAGCAGCATAAACGACTGTGCAATGTCGCCAGGGGTGGCAGGCGATCTCGCGTCCTGACGGTCAGCGATGGAGCACATACTCAGGATGAAGATGAAGGTGGCGAGAAAGAAGTAAGGCTCAAAGTTGTCCTCGTTGATGTCTTGAAGCTTGGTTGCAAATGTCTGAAGGGCAAGGCTTTGATAATGCGATGAGATCAGGACATATTCCCTGCGCTGATCGGGGTGGCTCTGAGCATAGTGCTGGGCGGAGAGAGCAAGAAGCCCATGCATGAGAAACTCCTATACAATATCAGCCGTTGTCGGCGGGCGCCAGTCAAAGACCTACGTGGGAAAAGGCTGCTTCAGGTACAGCAGTCCTCCAGAGCCCGGCCGTGGCTTGCTCATGCGCGAGGACGGCACATACAGCGGTGTCGTAATGATGGAGAAGCCGCAAGCTCTGCAGCCATGTTGCAGGGGGATAGCAGGGCTGGCTTTCGGTCGAGCCTCTGCGGGATGGAGTTGGCAGGCATTGCTGAGTTGATCCTGAAGAGCCAGGTGCCGGCGCGGAATCGAGCGAGGCGGGTGATGGCTTACTTGACTCGTCTCTTGAAGGTGGTGATGCCGTGAAATGCTTGGGGTCCTGTGTCAAGCTGCAGACAACACCGAAACGAACACAATTACGACAGGGGCGCTGCTCGTCGCACTAGGCTTCTCTCAGCGCCAGTCCAGTGAGAGGCTGCCGGATAATTTACCTTGACGTGCCGTGCCTTGCATCGGAGACACCCATTCCTTGACTTTTTGTGGCCCAGCCTCTTTGGTGGTTGTCCCATGGTCAAAACATCAATGGGTCAGAATCGGAATCGCTTTCGCGTCCGCAAAGTTGTAAACGAGCGGTTTCGGGGGAATCCAATCTTAAGTAGGGCCTCTGCCCTGACTGGGATGCTTCACAGAAGCTCCACCTCGTCATTCCGACTCATCCGTCGTACGTGATGTGAACGAGATCCACTCGGATAGTATTTCGAGACTAAGTTTTATCAGCACGGATACTGCCGCGTTCTGCGTAGCATTACGGCAAGAGTGTGCTGTCATATCGGGGCCGGGGTCTTTGGTCTCCCCGAAACCCCGAGCCCACTAGGTTCCGATCTTGACAACTTACTGTTGACTTATTCATGTCAACTGGTCAAGTGACAGTGGATAGACGTCAGTCTCAGGCACCTCGTCACTTCAGGTATATCCCGGTATGTTTGACTAAGCCTGCGGACAGTCTCAGCAACCTCATCAGCGTATCGTGTTGACTACATAATTGCGCACTCATTTCCACCCTCTAGACTCGTCTCACTTCGCTTCAACGGTGACGTGTCCAGGTCTTCCCAATAGATGTAATCCATGAACCCCGACCGAGCCGCCTCAAACGCTTCAGCCATGATCCTCAGGCATTCTTCATCTTCATCATTCAATGCCAACAGTGTGAGGCCAACTCTCTTGTACCTGTCCCATGGGCCTGGTCTCTCATACGCTTCAATATATACTCGATTCCTTGCCTCCTTCAAGCGTTCCTCGATCTTGTCAAAGCAGACCATAAACCATACCGTCACACTGAGATAGTTCAGACTGGAGAGCGGCATAGTTCCCGCTACATCATTAACAATGTCCATCTTGGCAAGCTCCAAGAGGTCACGTCCAGAGACGTTATCTCTCTTACTGGCCCCAGTAACCGTGCCTGAGCTTCCGGGTGGAAAGCTGTGGGACCCTCCTCCTGGAATCGGCATGCTTTGGAACCCTTCTGGCGTCATCGCGTCCATCATGGACTGAGTGATTCCTGGTTTATCTCCGCCAAGAAGATGAGCCGACATGTTGACCATGTTTAGGATTCCCTCCTCATCAACCCCGGCTGCCCTGGCCCGTAGAATGAGAGGTGTATCCTCAAGGCGCGTCTTCTTCGTCTCAGGATCAACAGACTTTCTAGTTCGGCCGAGTCGGTAAAGGTATAAAAAGGTGCCGAAGGCAATGTCGTCGTCGGGGATAGCATCCGGATTCCAGTCTGCCATCCGGCAAAGAATCAGAGTGGATTTTTTCTTGAAGAAGTGATTCGTGCTCAGATCTAAAGTATGATGAATATCGCCAGTGGGTCGATTCTTCTGCTTCGCTTTGTATCGCCGAGCGTAAGATGGGGAACCTCTGTCTCCTACCTTGGCAAGAAGAGCTTGGCCAAAGTTTGAGGTTGGGGCACGGCCATCCGCAAAAAAGCA
The DNA here is from genome assembly GCA_014824385.1 of Fusarium cyanostomum. NCBI lineage: Eukaryota > Fungi > Ascomycota > Sordariomycetes > Hypocreales > Nectriaceae > Fusarium > Fusarium cyanostomum. Next base: position 30,126 of record JABCKW010000166.1, on the reverse strand, counting down.
CTCCTTGAACATATCCTCCAGGGTCTGGTATAATCCGACGGGTCGAGTGAGGTAGCCTTTCTGGACGAGGATGTGGTGGATATGAATCAGCAAGATAGGTTCGGTGAGTCTCTCCCAGAGAATCATGCCCAGGCGGTATGCCAGCTCGAGAGCTTCCATCAGGCCAGTGCCGCAGAGGAATGGCGAGTATTCCCAGAGACCATTCGAACTATGATCCGAAAAGCGTGACGGGGGTATCGTCTTCAACCCGTACATGTACTTGCTCTGTCCAAGCCAGGTCAAGAAATCTTCCACCATCATCTCCAGTACTTCAAAGAGGTCATTGTACTCGCTTAGTTTGCCGCTCCTCTCGAAAACTTGCTTGAGAATGTAAAATGCCTGATAGTAGCCATGTCCAACCCTCTCGTTGTTGCGGTCAAGAAAGAGATCGACATCCCGCCTCGGTCGAAACTTGTCCGCTGGAGCTTGTAAAACATGCCCCAGGAGGGGATTCAATGACCAACCTCGAGAGACAGTGAAGGCGTCGACGATGCATTGAAGCTGAAAGACGTGGTGGGGGAAGATGGTTTTACGAATGTCAGTCCCAGGCTTCTTCATGGCCATTGAGGTGACGTCGCCGGCAAATTCATTCAGCCCAAAGAGTGTCCGGTGCTCGCCCCAAGGACCCTTAGCAGACCAGTCAACTCTTTCGTAGACATGGTTCTCGCCCTTCATGGTATTCCGCTGCACCACAACAGACGAGTAAAGATTGACCAGGTCGTACAGCCATTTGATGGTGTAGCAGCGACGCCAGTCAAGTCGTTCCTGTTCGGTGGCTCTTTGCAAGTTGAGGAGCGGGTCCCATTTGGCAATCTTGGCTTGCATGGCTTTGGTAGGCTTTCCACTGCGGTTTGCTTGGAAGTCAGTGACAAAGTCCACGAGGTCCTGATAGGCGTAGATCAGAAATTGTTCCTTGACGTTGACAGCGGTTTCCTTGGCCTTTTTGCCCTGTTTGCCCTGAGGGTCAATGGCATACAGGGCCAAGGTGAAATTGCCCTGAGCCTTGTTCGGGTTGCCGCGGGTGATGGTTTTCATGATGGTTTCGTACGAGTCATGGCCGGGAAAATCGACAAAGATAGCAGAGCTGGTCCGCTTGATCATGGATATGGCCATGTTGGAGACGGTGCCGGCCACAGCACCATTGAGGCCGTCGTAAGCGACTTCTTTCCAGAGGCCCTGTGTATAAACCCTCAGCTCTATCCATTCCTTGACGGCTGAGTACACGGCCATCAAGTAATCTGTTATGCGACCATCTTCGTCCTCAATGATCTTGATGCTCTCAATGGGCACTTGATCGGGTTCGGCCTCCTTGATGATTGGCTTTTTGCCCTTGTTCTGTTTCTTACCCATCTTGCCCTTCTTGCCCTTCTTGCCCTTTCCTGGCTTTCTCAAGACTTTTCGTGGACCCGATGAGGCCTGAGATGCTTGAACATGGTCTTCCTCCGATGACCCTTCGGCTTCTTCCTCGACCGTCAAATCTTTAAACTTGTTCGCAAAAATGATTTGCTCCACGTCTTCGTTTTCCTCGGAGTCTTTGCCGTCCTTGCCTTGTCCCTGCGCCCAAGTGTCGCCTCCCAGAATGCCGAACGCCTCGCGAAGTGTTTCGATGAAATGCTTGTGGCTAGCGTTGCTCCGCTTGAGTTCTTCGTCCGAGTCGGAACCTACAAGCTGCTGAAACGTATTGCTGACGAGGGACCTTGCTTCGATAATTGATCCAAAGAGACGATATATAAGGCCAGGAACGGGTTCGCCACGCTCCGCTATGAGGGTTGACATAGAGATGAGGCCATTGACGTTGGTTTGACCAGTTGTATTCACCGTTAAAGATGCCTCATTTTTCTCTCCAGCGGTCGACCTGATGAGGCGGTTCGAGACATTGATCATCCAGTAAAGGAGTTGTTTGGTATCCTTCTTGTAGGCAAGATAGATGTTGTGCGGTGCCATTGTTCTCCGTGGGTATTGGCTGTGGCCAGCTGGGGATGGGAGGAATCTGTTGCAACCTGATGGATATAGGCCGTCCTGAGCTAGGCGTTAAAACCAAGTCCAAGAGACAATGGGCATGTCACGTAATGCGTGAGGTTATCAAGCGTATAAGTGATTTAATTTGTTTAATTTGCTTCAGGAAAAGGGAAGGTTGGGCCGTATTTAATGTTAGCTACGGGGCCAGACCCACTATAGAGACTATGACAAGCCAATCGCAACAGAGCTTCTAAAGCGGGGTTATCTGCTTCTTGACTGATACCGGGCCAGAACATCTGCGACTGATCTGAGGGTTTATTGCGCCACAGGTAGCAAAGATTAAGCTTATTCTAAAGGGCGAGCGTTAGTTATTTAATAGTTTATGTATTACGTGTTGTATTAAGGTCTAATTGCTAAGCAATCTTAAACGATAGGGTAGGCAATATTTCAAGATGAAATAATTAAGAAAGCAGCCCTGTTAGTTCAGCAATCTTCAAGGAATAGTATGAGAATTTGCTGCTTGCGAAGTGCATATTTACCCTCTGCTAACGTAGGGACAAGAGGTTTGTTTTATAATGTTATAGGCGGCGAGAGCTGGTGGCCTTGGTTGACGGATATAGTTAATACTGCTAAGGCAGCTTCCAGGTCTTTCTCTCAGCTGGTCACAAAAAGCATAAATAGCCAAATTGATGTATAACGGCGTCTATTAAGAGCCTGTCTCTGTGAATAATTGTTGAGCGGAAACTGGCCGCCCTTGGCAGGGTTGAGGGTAAGATTAGACCCTTTCGACATCCTTTCCGTACACGCCGTACTGGTTTCAACTCTCATCTACCTATTCAGTGAAATCAAGAGTCGATTAAAAGGCATGTCCAAACAAATTCAGATATAAACCCCAGAACATACCAAAGAATTTAACTCAGAATTATCACTATCAGTCTCATATGTCTAAAGTGTATCCCTGTGTTTAAGCGGCAATTCTTCACATGGCATTGGGAAATTTTCATCAGCACCCCTTAATGCCACCAGTTTATGCTGATTAAATAACACAACTGATTTGGGAAACCCTCCAACTACCTATTCTAGGTCCGAGTGAATAATACCCCAATACATTCAGCTGTGGCTGATGGTCGTGTATTTCTGCCCCGTACTCGCCTCCTCGGAACGCCACAACGAAGTGACAGTCTTCCACTGGGTGTAGAATCTCAGGCCATCCTTGCCGTAAAAGTTGGCAAGGCCAGTTCCAGCCACACTTCGTTTGTTGCCAGTAAACGAGAACATGGGGAGAGGGACGGGAATCGGCACATTGATTCCAACCTGGCCGGCGTCAATCTCTTGTTGGAATAAGGAGGCCTTTGCGCCAGAATTCGTAAAGATGACGGCCCCGTTGCCCCAGGCGTTGGCATTGACCAGGGAAATCCCGCCCTGGAGAGTGTCTTCCCCCATGCAGAGTAAAACAGGACCAAAGATCTCCTCTCTGTAACATTCCATATCCGGGCGGACACCTGCGATAATTGTCGGTCCCACCTAAAGGAAGCATGTTAGCGCAATGAGACCCTTGAACTTGGACTGCAAGGACTTACCCAGTTGCCATCCGGAAAGCCCTCAGGCTTCCATCCGCGACCATCCAGAACAATCTTGGCTCCCTCTTTCTCTGCACTAGTAATGAGAGCCTCACAGCGGTCTCTACTCTGGGGAGTAATGAGAGGGCCCAGATCTGACTTGGGATCGAAACCGCTTCCAGCAACGTAGTCCTTTGCCTTGCTGACCAAGTCAGGCAACCACTCTTTGGCATCTCCCAGAAAGACCAAAACGCTCAGGGCCATACAACGTTGCCCAGCAGCTCCAAAGGCAGCGCCCGCGATGGCATCTAGCGCATGATCCTTGTTGGCATCAGGGCTTAGGAGGGCATGATTCTTTGCTCCTAGATTCGCTTGCACACGCTTCCCGTTGGTTGTTCCCCTCTGATAAATGTACTCTCCAGCCTTGTTGGAACCGACAAAGGAAATGGCTTGGATCTCGGGCTCATCGAGGAGAAAGTTGACGGCATCCTTGGAACCATGGACAACACTGACGACGCCTGGTGGGAAACCGGCCTCTTTGCAAAGCTCTGCAATCATGACGGCAGCCCCCGGGTCACGCTCGGACGGCTTGACAATAATGCAGTTTCCGGTGACTGTTGCCAACGGTAGGCTCCACAGGGGAATCATGGCTGGAAAGTTGAATGGGCAAATGGCTGCCACTACTCCCAAGGGTTGGCGATAGGAGCGAGTCTCCATGTCCTTTGCCACCTCAAGCACTTCGCCAGTAAGCTGCGTGGTGATTCCACAGGCGGTTTCGCACACCTGGAGGCCACGGAGGACATCGCCTTTGGCATCAGCAAAAGTCTTGCCTTGCTCGGTGACAATGCTGGTGGCAAGGTTGTCCATGTGTTCGCGGATCAAGTGGGTGAGTCGAAACATGATCTGCTGTCTCTTGATGATGCTGGTCTTCTTCCACGACGGGAACGCCGCCTTGGCTGATCGGACTGCCTCTTGCAGCTCACTGTTGGTGCTCTCAGGGACTCGCGTCAGGAGGTTGTTTGTTGCCGGATCGTGCACCTTGATCCATTGTGTTGCCTTGGAGGTGACGAGCTGGTTGTCAATGAAGTTCTGCGTGTCCTGGCAGTTGGACAACTTGTCATGGTTGCCAGGATACATAAAAGACTGGAAAATAGAAGCAGGAGCCATATTTCGACAAGAAGGGCAAGGAGTTTCGGGTGAGATAGATGTCCAGAAGAGACTCTCAAAGAAGCTGTCCTGCTGCAACAAGAGGCGGTGGACTCCGATTCCTGATGGACAGACACTACCCCGCAGTTTATCTGAAGCGATGGTCGTGTGACAGCCTATGGCGAAGCGGGGCTGGTATCTGCGAGGTGACTGGATGATGTGAGACAGTGTCATTGACAGGAGCTTTCATATGAAACTCACGAGAAGAGACCTATAACTGACTTGAACGGTCAGATGAAGAGTATGAGCAACTCATAAACCACCGATGACTCACTCGGTATTGTAAGTGGAGATTGCGGGTAAGCCACGGCGACAACTCATGCTAGTAGCGCATACTTGTTAGTGATTGAGAAGAGAGCGAGGAGCTCTTATGTAAGAGCTGGACCTGAAACAGTTGGATGGCAGAAACTCAAGTGGTAGATTGAGTCACTGGTGTTGATTCCGGGTATACATGCAGAGGAATAAGACCGAAGAAGTGCGAGTTTCCTTAGACGGCAGTGAGAGAGTCCCAACTCAAGTACCTATTTAATAGCACACGTCTCTCCTAGCTTACTCATCACCTCTCATCACCTCTCCTCAACAATTACCTTTGTCCACTGTTAACACACAACAATGGCCTGCCCCGAATGTTTCAGTGGTGCCCTGCACGAAGGAGAGCCTCGCGGAGAGAATCTCAAGCTCCACGGCTTGGATGTCTACGTTGTTGAGCCAACTGAGGGCAAGTCGGCCAAAGGCATCATCGTCATGATCCCCGACGCCTTGGGTTGGGAGTTTCCAAACTGCAGACTCCTTGCCGATCGCTATGCCGACAAGGGGGATTTCAAGGTCTACCTTCCAGACTTCATGAATGGCAAGTTACTTGATCGACCGAGGGCAAAGCTTCAGCGGTGCTAATAGATTCTAGGAACTGCGGCACCATTGTGGATGATCGATGCCATTCGGGTAGCCACCGAGTCGGGAAACATACTGTCAAAGGCGTAAGTCTTGGGCGCAAGTTTCTCCCACGCAAGAACTGCCTGCTAACCTGTCTAGATATTACATGGCAAAGGGAATATGCGGGTTTGTACCCTTCATTGCGCAGAATTATACCACAAAGTCCTGGCCCGTCGTCAAAACCTTCTTCGAGAAGCTTCGGCAAGCAGAGTCTTTGCCAATTGGTGCTGCCGGCTTTTGCTGGGGCGGTAAGCACGTCGTTCTATTAGCCCACGGCGCGGAAATCAATGGCAGGCCTCTTATCGATGCAGCCTTTACGGGGCATCCAAGTTTTCTCGCTCTCCCTTCGGATGTCGACAACATCACCCTGCCAACGTCATTTGCCCTTGGGGACAGGGATAACCAAGTTTCATTGGAGCAGGCCAAGAAGGTTAAAGCTACGGTTGAATCTAAAGAAGGACCTGCAAAGGGTGAAGTCAGGATATACGACAACGCAACGCATGGTTTCGCTCTACGGGCAGCCTTGGAGATGGAAAATGTTGCGCGGATGGCCACCGAAGCAGAGGACCAGGCACTTGATTGGTTCAGAGTACATTTCTAAACACCAAGGGAAGTATATTTCACACCAGATCCAGTTCTGGAACGAAGTAGCATATGAGTTCCTATGGCCCTTTCGTGTGCTGCATGGCAAAACCAGAGGTGTCTGCCCTTGGAGATAACCCTCATACCAACCAGCTGTAGCCAACCCCGCATCAAGCACCGATTCCGTTTACTAATCATCCCGATTGAACACAAACGTTGACCCGAATTATCTTGGCATACCCTCATAATGCGTAAGAGGCTGTCCTTGACAATCGATTGAACCCCGTGATATCGCGTTCAACTCGTGAATCCAATGACGCCACAGCAAGGTAACGCGCTTGGGCAGACACAGCTTGTCCACCGTCACCAAGAACAAGTGGCTGCAAGGATCGTCAACCTCACAGAGGATAAATAAAGCTGCTTGAACCACTTCCCAACCATCACTCTTCATCTCCCAACAACTCAGTCGAATTTCAAGGCACAGCAAACATGCAGTCCGACAAGCCACAGCCTACTTCTTTCTATCTCAATATCCACACTTCCAACCCAGAAGCTGGCCATGCCTTTTACACAGCCATAGGTCTGGCTTCTGTAAAGGAGTATTCTGGCAAAAATACCAAAGCCTTCCGTCTTCCGCCCCCAAATCAGAACATTTGTCTGATGATCCATGCCAACGCATGCTTTCAAGGGTTCATTCGCACTGGCACCCATGTTACCGACGCGACTGAAACAACTGAGGCCATCTTCTCTATCGTGGTCGCGGACAAGCAATCTGTGGATAACGGGGTGGCGAAAGCCGTCGAGGCCGGCGGCATTGCTGATCCATACTTGCTCCCCAGCTACGGCGCTGAATGTGGCATGTATTCGCGCAGCTTTGCTGACCTGGATGGTCATATGTGGGAGTTGACCACAATGATTGGTAGCTTTGGCACAGAACAGTAACTCTTAGCTTAGCAGGTCTATGAATAGATTCTCTGGAATGCTTGTATTCGGCTCATGTACACCTTTTTGACCTCCCAAGTCTTCCATTAGCAATGGAAGCTGTGGTCTGTAATGACTGATAATACAAGCCCTCATCTTGGGTCGACCCCATCCCAAGCATCAAACCCCGCCAATTATGTTTCACTGTACACTCAGGGCCATCGGGGACGCGTGCTTGTTTAGATCTCGTGCAGACCACATCCTAGGTGTCTAATACCCATGGCCTCCAACTCGGGAATCTGACCCAGGTCGGGCCCGACACTCCTCTTCTGAAGACTCTTTAGTGAGGCATCAGTGACTTCAGTCTTGGGGATCAGCTTTGTTCCCTTGTGGTCGAGAACAGCTAGCATGTGTGCTGCAGCCTAAAAGAGACATTAGTACTGTCATTTCATCGAGTAGGGATACTTACCTTGGCGTTGATCGTGAGAGTCTTTGGGTCGGGATTCTTAATGGTATCGCAGGCCTGATGATAACACGGATCCTGCTCAACCGCCGTACCCGTATGGAGGAAGCCGAACGGCTTGTTTAGTATTTGCCAGAAAGGAGCATAGTCGCTGCCATTTGTGAGAGCAGCGGGCGTAACTTTGAGTCCCTTGCTGGTGAAGTAGTCGATCCAGATCTTCTCGGTGACTTGAGAGCCAGGTGGGGCTGACACGTTATGAGAGCTTCCGTCAGTGTCTGCAACACCAAAGAAGCCCTTGGAAACCATGTCAAAGTTGAGATATATTAGAAGCTTGTTGACTTCCTTCGCAGCAAGTTTGGAACAGTAATGTTTGCTGCCGAGCAACCCGTTCTCTTCCGCTCCCCACCAAGCAAAGCGAATCTTGTTCTTGGTCTTGTATTTGGAGAGGGCGAGGAACAGTTCAAGAATCAAAGACGTGCCGGAGCCTATACGGGTTAGTAAATCTTGGTTAGAGCTGAGTAGTTCCAAGTACCGTCGTCATTAATTCCAGCGCCTGCTTGAACGCTGTCGAGATGAGCACCCAGCTGAAATCATGTCAGCAATCAGAAAACGGTAGCAGACGCGTCAACTTACCATGATGACATTGTTGGGATCACCGCCCTTGGTCTCCACGAAGACGTTCTGGGTAATTCGCTCCTCAATTGTCTGCGTTTGTTGAAAGTGAGCTGTGAGTTTTTCCCCTCCCTGGATTCGCTCCTTTATCTTGACGCCGTCGGCCAGATTTATGAAACCAGCAGGTACATGCTTCTCGGGGTCGGGCTGGCTAAGTGAGCCGGCGGTCACGTTAGTCGTAAGATCATGGTAGATGATGACCGCAGATGCTCCAGCCGCAGCAGCAGGAATCACTCGTCCGGCGAGAGTACCGCCAGTAGGACATCGGAAACGCTGCACAAGTACGATCTTGCCCTTGACGTCGAGATCCTTGTAAGAGGCGACGTCACATCCAGCGGCACCTTCTGGCCCAAGGGCAACCTCAGCAGTAATGCCCTCCTTACTGGTTGAGGGGGAGTAGGTCAAGCCATAGACGTAGATTGGCTTGTCGTCAACCTTCAACTCGATTGAGTTGACAAAGGCAAAGAGCGCAGGGAAGTCCTGTTTCCAGGCCTTGGCGTTCTTGACCTTGGAGATGCGACTCCAGACGTAGTCGACAGATGCACCATAGCCGGGCAATCCGAAGGCTCTGTTTCCACCATTCTCGAGAGCGATATCGTTCAAGGCTTCCAGATTACCCATAAGACTTTGCTCATTTGTTAACTTAAAGATAGAAGACGCGGCGACTGAAGATTTGCCAGGTGCTTACTTTCTTGTCTTGAGGTCGGACTGCAACCTGTTGGAGTCGAGCTTGTGACGCGCCCATGCAACAGCGGGGGCAAGCGACAACAGCGTCGCGACAGTGGTACCGAATCTCATGGCTGCGGTACGTGATGGATGATTCTACTAGACCACGCAACTATGAAAGGTTGAAAGACTGGTCAGCAACCGAGACTGATCGCATTTATATCGAGACCAGGATGAGGGGTCTCACGTCATCGAGCAGTTAACGTGAGCTCCTGACATTTAGGGCTCGGGCTGCACAAAAGAGCTGGGATCAGTATGGTACTCTGCACAAGCGATCTCATGTTCACGGGCTTCCTGTCAGTTATGGAAGGTCCTTGCAATCCTTGTTTAACCAGAAGGGAAGCCAGGAAGGCCACTAGGAACGCCATCATCACCACCACCAGCTGCCAAGAATGGATCGGTGGATAGCAAGGATCTTGCTCAGCGGTGACGTTGATCTCGTATGTGCTTCCCCGCTCTGATCTATGATCAAAATGCTACTCTGTAAGAGGTGAAGAAATAACGCGAGGAACGGCTCGAGAAAGGTTACATGCTGGCTCGGTATCCGAACGTTGACATGGGCCTGATTCGTGCCCAGAGATAATGTACTGTTGTCATAGTCCCTGGTAATGGCGATCTTCTGTTACTACACGAAAATGGCAGGTCGGAAGCCTCCCAAGACTTGGCTTACAGGGATAGGAACCCAGTAGAATAAGCTTAAGAAACAAAAGTCCCCCGAACAAACTAGAGTCCAAATAGGCATGAGATAGACGTCCAGATACCCCGCATTGAGAATACCGTATGTCATCGTAAGCACTACGTGGATAACCTGCTTTACGACTGTTAGAATGATTACTGTTTCTAGGACCGGTAATCTCCCAGATAGCCTTCAACTCTATCGTCATGATCGCAAGTATGTTATGGAAGAATCTGTTATAAGCTGCCTTAACAAGAGCTTAACAAGAGTAGGTGCGAGTTCTCTATGGTTGGCAGTCCTTGACTTGCAACTTATGCGAATTTGTATCTTATCCCTATGTACATGTCCATGGCCAATGAATACTGCCTTGTTGCTGTCCCTGCGAGTCAATGTTCTGACATCAGGTACGTCAAGTTAAATAGTCTTCAGCACATACTTGACACCCTCCCATTGCTCCTGGGCAGTCGGAAGGATAAGCTGCGGCGGCAAGACGAAACCACCAACCCCATTGAAAAACGGGCGAAGCTCGATCGTCCAGGCGTACTCTGCCTTGGCCTGGCCCGCGTGGTAGTCTGGCGATGACCCAGTGCTGGCATACAGCGTGGAACAGCTAGGGCCATAGGTGTATCGTGTGCCGTTCACCTGGAAAATGCGCTGTGCCATTTCGCTGGCCACACTCAACTGCTTGTTGTTATTCTGGGCGACAGCATCACAGTTGTAACCGTATGGCAGCAGGATATACTGGCCATAGCTGTGGAAGTCGATAAAGAGCTTGATACCGTTGGATTCGCTCAGCCTCTTGGTAAAGGGAAGAATGGCGCCGACTTCGGGTGTATCACCAGCTGCCAGGCCCTTGTAGATTTCTGAGCACGGGTCGGTGGAGGCGCCACCAGGAACTTCCCACTTGAAAGGCCAGTTCCGGTTACTATCAGTTCCCACACAGGCAGTTCCGCTACGGGGCTGACGGTTCTTTCGCCACAGACGATTGTGGCTCTGGGTGAAGGCAAATCCTAGGACTTGAGTTAGACTGCGTGCGAGTGTTTTGCATAAACTCACCGTCAGGGTTAACAAAAGGGATCAGGTAGAAGTCGTATTTGTCAACGATTGCCTTGACTTCAGAGTCACCCGTTAGATAACCGCTGATCAACTGCCACGCGAGATACTCCTCAACCTGATATCGTTAGAGATCTGGGTCATAGACTACGGAGGAGAGTTTGGATCTACCGGAGCAGCAATCCATTCTCGGGCGTGGACTGTGGCGTGAAAGTAGATGGCGGGCTTATTCCCCTTGCCGCCAATTCCCCAAAAGTGAAGACCATAGATGTCTCGGCCCTGATAAGACTTGTCAGTGGTAAATATCTCAGAGTTTCTGGGGAATGCAGCCTGGAGATCGTCAAAGAATCGGCGATGGTCAGCATAGGCGTGGTACGAGTTGAACCATGAAAGATCAGGCAGGGCAGCGGTAGCTGGGGCTGTGTTCAGCGATGTTCCCTCCTCTACCGTTAAGGGTCAGTGTATGAGCCTTGTGCAGATGAGGATTGGACGTACGCTTGGGATACTTCTCAAAAACGCCCTCAGCGGCAAAGTCAGCACCCAGGTCCTCACTAATAATCGTTGCTTCGAAACCAAGGGCCTCAAAGTCGAAAATGCTGTCTGGAGAAAGAGCAATATCATAGTGGTCGGAGTGACCACCACATCCGAGCGATACGTAGTCCAAGGATGACAGCTTGTTCTTGATTTGGTGAAGATCTTGGTCAACTGCGATGCTGAGCGCTTTGTATCCGTCGTAGGATACTTGCTCGGCCGTGACGAGGGCGACTAGCGAGGCGAAGTGGAGGAGAGTCAATGAGAACTTCATTTTGGTCAACTTGATTCAACAAGAACTACTTGCACTGTTCAGGGCGAGAGACGTAGAAGTGGTTTAAATAGTCAGCAATGCTAGTTGGTGGAGGCGAAATAAGCAGGTTCTGGCGATGTTGTTAATCAGTGCAGTCCAAGAGATCTAGGCTTTCTCGTCACGATATTGCCTGTTGCAATTTGTGGTGAATCTCTGTCAGGTCTTATTGGCTACCGCATTAATGCACAAGGCCTTTTGTTTCTTGCCATCTCGTTTAGTGCAGGTGTTCACTGATCGAGAGCACAGAGTGTTGCAATCGACTTTGTTGGTGAACCAGCCACAGTTAATGGTGAGACTAAACTACTGTACATATCGTACACTCAGCCTCTAAGTCACCGACCACAGAACCCCCGCTTTGACGGCCTTCTTTGTGGTGTCATACCCGACTTTTTGAGTAACACTACGAGTGGAGGTAGCCGGTTTAGACTATTAACGGCCTACGCTCCACCGTTTTAGCGACCTGCTGAAGTTCAGACTTCCGTGCACAACACTACACTACACGAGGTGTGCGTGAATACTTAGACCTTCGTTCGTCTGCAAGTCTATCGTACTAGGGCTTTGATAAGCTAGAAAAGCAATACATAGTGTGTCCTAAGTATGTTAATACTTTCAATGATCTGAAGGGAAATAGAATCGTGATTGCCGATTAATTTGAGGTCTGTGATAGCAGATAATCACTGGTGTAAGGACTGATGCAGTTCTCATCTCTGATGTTTTAGAGATTGCTCTTATTAATTGCAAACTATGTGCTACGTAGCTGCATCCAATTGACGAATGAGGAGCTTGTCTCTATGGTTTCACTTACAGAACGTGAAGAATGGCGGACGCATTTTCTAGCGAGCATGATCTTTTAAAACAAGATCATCCACTCACAGTCAGCATAGCAGATGTATAGTGAGTTGAGAACCAAGATCCGTTCTTGGTGACTCAGGCCATAACATACAGGGACACAACCAGCATCGTCAAGGCAAGGCTCAGATTCTTAGACTGTAGTCAGAGACTAAGTCTGTGGTATCATGCGGTGAGGCAGTGACCAAATCAAGGCATTTTGCGACGCCCGTGGACATCTTTATCCTTGCTTGAGCAGAAGGTTAGATTTGTTTATGGGACAAGGGTATTCATCTTGTAAGGGAGTTTGATATAAATTCGTCTTTTGAGTCTCTCCAGAGCGGTATATATGCACGACGAGGTTGTAGAGCTCAAAACCCTCGCCTCTGTGAATGGTATGTGCATATCTTAGCAGAGACTTCTAATATATTCCTCTTGGCGGTTTACCTAAGCCTATTCTTTTGAAACCATCGAAGCTAGAAAGACTGAAAACGCGCGAGTAAAAACATCGCGAAACTAGGGTGCTGTACTGTAATTTTCCTAGGACTCTTGTCCCTGCCAAGTTCAAGAGCAGGCGTGAACTAGAGGAGCTTAAGAGCACTATCGTGGGAAAGCTGCTGATGTTTCTCTTCCACTGTGAGACTTAAAATAGCATCACGTTCAACAGTTTAATAAGGGCGAGAGACTTAATTAAGGATGCCTTGTCAGAGAAACAATATTATATAATAATATATTCTGTATCCACAGACGTTCTTCTTAGGGCGGAAACTCTTTCCCACCTAAGGATCTTAACACTAGTAAGCAGCTGGCCCCTCAGTTGATGCATTAAAGCCAACCTCAACAGCTAGTGATAGTGTTATTGAAGTTCTCGCAGTATAAAATTGCCTTTTTGGGAAGATTTCCTGTTTTGGTGAGATTGCACGTGGCTCCAACACTCCCACATGTGCCTTCCTTAAGAATCAAAGACTTCCAAGATAACTTTAAAGTTTAAATTGACATTAACCCCTGCAATTTTAGCAAGAGCACTTGTCTACGCGAGCTTACCCGGCATAGTAATAGTAATTGCTGAGATTGATAGCAGCTAGACATTCGAGTTATGTAAAAGGGTAAGCTATAAGCAGAAGCAAAGTAACCTCTTGGATAATAAATAGTGCAGCCCTTTAATTAGATATACGGTACGCTGTAAAGAACGGTGGCTGCAGGTGAATTAAGTAAGACGTAACAAGCTGCAGTAGCATGTGTCTATCAGGGTGTCTTGCGGTTGGAATGCAGCCATCCTAACAATTAAACTTATCGCGCCTAGACCGCTTGTGTGCTAGGTACATTGCTTGCGTCGAACCACGCCTAACCTAGCCTTCTCTAAGCTCCAGCCTTGGATTCTAGAATTGAAGGCAGGGCCTTTTAACTACATAATATGCACCCCAAGGCTTTATCTTGCCCGCATTAACTTTATATCAGATGACACCTTAAGGCAGGGCTTTGTGGGCGAATGATAATAACGAATAGCTAGATTGGTTGGCTTGTTAGCGTACGTAGCTTTTCTTATGGTCTCGTAGCTTGTATGCCGATCAAGACTTTACAGAGGCTCATGATAAAGACTTCTTATAATACTGACAAGAAATGCTGGCTTCCGGTAGTTCCGTTGTAGGAAACCATGGTGTGAAGAATCCCCACGGGGTAGTTCAGAAGTCGGCATCTCGACCTACGCTAGGTAAGGCAGGTGAGTAACTGTAATGACTATAAGCTTGCCGCGAAATGAAACCTCAGCGCATGGGGAGGGTGACAAGTAAAGACCGAGAGGTTGAACTTTCGGGGGTCCCACTCTGTACCATGTCTAATCCAAGGGAGGCAGTGATAAGCCTTGGTCTCAGTGTGCTTCAAGCATCAATAGGTCGATCCAGTACCTGTTGAAAGGACGCAAACTCAAAGACCACTTACTATGAGTGATTCTTGCTGGGAACTCAATGATAAAGATGCTCGATTCCATGGCTTCCGAGGTAAGGACTGGCCTGGCCTGTGAAGACGCTGGAGTATTATGCACGTGGACTTGAATTATGCATAAGTAAGCATAGTGACTCTTCCCGATGTGGATAGCATGCCCGAATCATGCGATAGCACTGAGAGATAGGCTTGGAGCCCGAAGCCTCGCCGAGATTCATAATGAATCGACCTATCGGTAGCTGGAAACCTTGGCCAATAATGCGATTGGTTACTTTCTTGCTGGATCGACAAGGTCTTTTCCTAGATGAGGGGACAGCCGTTGAGGCAATCGGCGCTGGTTACCCTTTGGGAACTGATATCCCGTCCTATGTGCCAGTAAGACTGCCGACGGGCGGGGTGTGCCGCACTCGCTAATCAAAAAGAGAAGGAGGTTGTGGCAGTTACGGGTGATTGAAGGGTGATCGAAGCATATCACTCTGGGGCTCGATTTCGACATTTGGCGCTCCAGTCTCAAGTCAGGATTAATAGTATCCCTTGCAACATCGATCTTTACGGAATAATCAGCACATCTCCCTCCAGTGCTTGCTGCTTGTTGCCAGCTGGACTGTTTACGGCGGGGTTTATCTATAAGAGCAAATAGACAGGCAAAACAAGACACATTTGGCAAAAGATCCCTAGAATCCTCGCGAACCACACCTATCTCTGGAGACAAGCCGCCTACCTCGCATCAGTTCTCCGCTGTTCTATTCTATAACTATTACCTTCCTTACTCGGATGCACCGGCCGTCTACCGTTTAGGAAGTTGAACGGATTGTAATACCAAGGTGCCAACCTCTGCAACATCACGCAAGATGTAATGCCTATGATACGGATGGGCTCATGCTCCCCACGAGGTATGGAAGACAGACGGCTCACAAATATAAATATCCCGAGCGAACACCAAGTTCTCACAGTTTCCTTTTCATCAAGCCCATAGCCTTGTGTTCCATCTCAATCGCTTCTGCCCAACATGCCTAGCATTCGTCAACTTGCCCTCTTCCTTGGAGCTTTGCTCCCCGCCGCTCTTGCTGCACCCGCTGATCTCACCAAGCGTCAGGATGCTGTTCCCAACAAGTACATCGTCACTCTCAAGCCGACCGCTTCGAACAGCAAGGTCGAAGCTCACTTGAACTGGGTTGGCGATATTCACCGTCGCAGCCTGTCCAAGCGAGACACCGCCGGTGTTGAGAACAAGTATGCCATCAAGGACTGGAAGGCCTACTCTGGAGAGTTTGATAAGGAAACCATTGCGGAGATCAAGAAGAGCCCCGAGGTATTTGTGATTCTGCCTCTTACGATCTGCTGGCTGAACATCTCCAGGTTGCTTTCGTTGAGCCGGACTATGAGATGTACCTGACCGATGCCGAACCTAGCGAGCTCTCTGACCGTGCTCTGACGACTCAGTCTGGCGCTCCCTGGGGCTTGGGTACCATCTCTCACCGTGCTTCGGGCTCAAACAGCTACGTCTACGACACCTCCGCTGGCTCTGGCGGTTTCGCCTATGTCGTGGACAGCGGCGTCCTGGCCTCGCACTCCCAGTTTGGTGGTCGTGCTACTCTTGGATTCAGTGCCTTCTCCGGTGCTCACGTTGATACTATTGGCCACGGCACTCACGTTGCAGGCACCATCGCTGGCTCTACTTACGGCGTCGCCAAGCAGGTGAGATATTATGCTCACTGGATCGTCTTGGATGGGATCTCATGTTGATCAATTTTTCTAGGCCAGCATCATTTCTGTCAAGGTGTTCCAAGGAGCTCAGGGATCTACTTCCGATATTCTTGCGGGCTTCAACTGGGCCGTCAACGATATTACCTCCAAGAACCGCCAAGGCCGCTCTGTTATTAACATGTCACTTGGTATGTGTTGTCTTGCACTGATGCCCTGCAACAACCGATACACATACTAATAATCATGTAGGAGGTCCCGCGCAGCAGACCTGGACTACTGCTGTCAACGCTGCATACAGCGCGGGTGTTCTTTCAGTTGTTGCTGCTGGTAATGGTGATCGGAATGGCAACCCCCAGCCAGTCTCTAGCGTGTCTCCCGCCAACGTCCCTAACGCCTTGACCGTTGGTGCTATTGACTCTAGCTGGCGCCCCGGTACCTTCAGTAACTACGGTTTGTTGCCTTTGCTCCCAAGGAGATAGAACCTTATCGAGTGCTAACTCTTGATTTCACAGGCCCTGGTGTGGATATCCATGCTCCTGGTGTCGATATCCTGTCTTCCTTCATTGGCTCAAACACCGCCACTCGCAGCTTGGACGGAACCTCGATGGCTGCCCCTCATGTTGCTGGTCTGGCTATTTACCTCCAGGGTCTCGAGGGTCTCAGCACTCCTGCAGCCGTGACCAACCGCATCAAGGCTCTCGGCACCTCTGGACGCATCACTGGCACCCTCAGGGGCAGCCCTAACCTTATTGCCTACAACGGCAATGGCGCTTAAGCTTGACACAGGTCTAGCCAACTAGTAGCTGCCGCAAATCTGAAATACAAGTTACTTCTTGGTTATAGCTTATTAACCATGTGTGTCATTGTTGCAAGCCTCTGCGTTTTCAGATGTGACCTAAAAGACTTGATTACGTCTGTGAGACACAGTTTGGAAGAGCCTCTTTCAACACCTCAACCTGGGACTAGATGGCCAGTTACCGAATTGATACCCGTGAGTTTCGCTTCTTTTACTGCGGGTAGCAGTCCAAGAAACGCATGGGGTGGTTTACGACCTAGCCAGAGTTTCTTCGTGGACCTGGACGATGATGCCTATGATGGTGTATATTGTCAAGTTTCAGGAAACCATGGCACATATTTCCAGATGTTCAAGAGCTTTTCACGATGCAAGTGATAACTCACGTTATAGCTTGGCAATCTTCATTTCAACCTGATTATAGAGAGGCGGGATAGGAGGCGGGAAAACAACAAGCCGCTTATTCAAGGAACCCTATTCGGCTATTATTGGCCAAGGCTCTAATAACCGAGCCAATCAGTAACCTATATTCTGTCACACCTACAGAGGTGAGGTGAGGGGAACACGAGTGCTTACTCTCGCATCTTCGCCGACGGCTATACAAACCATGAATGCCGCTCAGTTACCAATCAATGAGCAGATCTCGCTCTTCCGCGCGGCTTTGGAACGAAACAAGACCCTAATGACTGTACTGTCACGCGCTGCTACGATGAAACTTCCTGGCTGGTACCTCGCAGCCGGGGCACTCACGCAAACCGTCTGGAACGTCGTGACAGATCGGGACCCAGAGCAGGGCATTGATGACTACGATCTGATATATTTCGACAATTCAGATTTGTCCTGGGAAGCTGAAGACGCTGTCATTCAGGCTGGCCACGAGCTATTCGCCGATATCCCAGTCCATGTTGAAATCCGCAATCAAGCACGAGTGCACCTGTGGTACGAAAAGAAATTCGGCAGGCCATGCCCACAGCACACGTCTTCAGAGGCATCAATCAATACGTGGGGAACCAACTCTGCACTCATCGCCGTCCGACTTAGGGATGACAGAGAATTGGATATTTTCGCGCCATGGGGCTTCTCGGACATGTTCGGTCTCATTGTGCGACCAAATCAGCAGATCATGGCAGAGGAAGTATACCACAAGAAAGTTGCTCGTTGGCAAGAGTTCTGGCCAGAGCTGACTGTTGTTCCATGGAACCGTTCTCAACAGGCATGAATAGTTTTACTAGTTCTTAGCATATTGCAGAATAGATTCAGTGACGAGATGCAGCGCTATCAGGGTTTATGTCTTGGGTATGTGTTTATGGTCCCAGCAGCCCACGTAAGCTATATTGCACTTTGGCTGTTGGGGTCTAGGAAATAATATGATACCCTAGATATGGGACCGCCCCTTCCAAATTTCACTTATTTTTTCTTTCCTGCGGCTTGCTTGTGCTTTTCTGAACAACTCTCACATTTGGCTTTTCCCTCTGCTGCCATATTCGTGCGACAAGAGCCGCATTTACCTTCTGCTCTTACCTTCTTATATCGAGTTTTATCTCTGTTCTTCCGCTGTGTTATACAGTCTGTACATTCTATTCGGTCTTCGGCTGCCTCTTTCTTGAAGCAGGTGCCACACATGCCTTGTTTCTTGGCCTCATTTCTTCTTTCTTTCTGCCTAAGATTATAGCTCTCCTGGCAAGGATTGCAGCGACTTTTGCCAGCAGGAGCTTTGCAATCGGCGCATACTCTGTTCGCAGGTGGAAGTGGCGCAGAATCTAGAGACTGAGAACCAGTAGCATCATTTGGTAGCGTAGAGCTTGGGACTGGGGAATAACGTTGCTCCATTAGTGCCCTTTGCGCTGATATAGTGGCTGATACTCTGGGCTGAATGGCACTGCTGGTGTTTTTAACTTTGTTCTTAGATGAAGTATCTTTAGAGTTTGAGGGATCTCTAGTTGGCAAGGACGTAAAGTTTAAGCGTTTGCTTTGCTGTGTTGACCGTCAAGTCGGTTGACCAGAAGGAGGTTGCCCTGCACATGCTCTATATATAGTGGACTGCACCACCTTTAGTTATTCATTGTGGAATTTATGCTCGCCCACTACAGTTGATAGAGAATCGCATTGATAGTAACGCGTGATTGAATTCGCAAAGAGCTAGATTTACGGTATGCTGGTGAGTTCAAGTAGCTGCATCACAGCCCTCATAGTCACTGACTACCGGCCTCTGTAGACAGCCCAGGCAAGACCACTTGGGTGACTGCAATGAGCTTTCTAACCTTATCCAACTTGACTCATCGTGTGTCACAACCATGTCTCTTCGAGAAATTGAGAACGTTGACACACAAGCTGCGTTGTGAGTGCTACTCCCGCACTGCCATTGATTGGACATGTGTCACAGGCACTAAGATCTTTCATAGAAACGGTCAGCAGAGCAGGGGTTTTCATCTTTTCCATTCGGTAGAAGGTTCGCGCTTAGGCTCCAAGTCTTTTCTTTGGCTCCCCAGAAACAACTTCACCGACGGGCCTAAACAACTCATTCAACTTGTGTATAGAAAGAACCAGAAAGACGCAATACAGTATTCACTAACTCTAGTCCAACAACACCTGGATCAGCCATCTCTAACGTAACCCGAGCCCCGTGATTTGAGTCCTTGACAGTCTGTGCTGTCAGCTATTCGCTATTGTCAGGCTTTCTGAGCAGCTCAAGTTGCTGTTTATGTACTATGTAAACTGCCCTCTGCTCTCAAAGGCATTTCCGTAGCCAACTGTCCCTCCGCAACACCGGCCAACCCGAATCTCGACAGTAATTTTCAAGCACCATGAAACAATTATTCAAACGCTCAGCCAGATGGCAGTCACTAAGCTCAGAACAACAAACGGCCAAGTACAAATGGCCTGGTGTCTGTCGCATAGAATCGATGAATATGCAGATAGAGAACCGTTCTCCTCAAGATATGATTTCCGGTTTGGAGTTGAAGCATAGTAGTCTGTGTTGAATGTGGAGTTTAAAGAAACCCTGCCGACAACGTCACCCGACTCCAGGCGAATATGCGTGTCAACCGTATTATCCTTGAGCCCGTCTCGCGTGATAAGAATCTGGCGCGCCCCCCGAATCCAGTCGCCGTAGCCGCCATAGCCCGTGTGCTGGCCGTAGCAGAGTTTGATACCGTTGCCGGCGATTGGCATGCCTGGAATCTTAGAGTCCCACTTGTAGCACCAGGAATTTCCATGATCATGGCCATAAAAGAGCCCGATGATGCCCGGCGTTGAGATCAGAGAGCGCATAAAGGGCAAGTCCTGATCTCCATAGTCACACCCCTTGCTGTTGTCGGTGTCGCTGCACCACCCGTCTCCTTGCTGTACAACAGATTCGTCGTTGATGCCGGGATGGTATTGCTGATAGACACCATCTTCTTGCTGGATGGCGTAAGTGGCATGGATTGGAATGTGAACAAAGGCAAGTGATGGGATATCCTTGTCATATTCTTGGACTAGAGCGGCACTGGTTTTGTTAAACCACGTTACCACACTCGAGTCAACCCAGTTGGGCTGAGTTTTGCCTCGGTAATAAAAGCCTCCACGACTATCGAAGAACCACAGCAGGAGCTCAGGAGTGCAGTCTTTGGCGGTAGTGCAATTAGATGCGTAGACAGGAAGGTAGTAATTAGTGACGCCGGCATTAGTTGAAGAAATCATTTTATCAGTCCGAGAACCACGCCACATCTGTTCACGCTCCAAGATAGCATCGCCGCTGAGGTTGTAATTGTGATCATGGTTTCCGTACGTAGACGCCCAGCTCAAGTTTCGATCAACCATAGGAGCGACTATTTGGTCCATGTAATGGGTGCCATTTTCGAGATACGTATCTTCGCCATTAATGAGGTCTCCGTTGAGAACGACTAGGTTGGGCGGATCCAAGTCCAAGATATCACTCATAACCTTGGCCGATTTACGGTCTTGGGCCGGACCTGCGCCAGACGGATCTGTTCTTACTGTCAGTGGCGCAGATTCTTGCAGGGTATCACAGACGAACCTTGTGCAAAGTGGAGATCAGAGAAAACACAGATCTGAAAAGTTCCGTCTGCAGTGAACTTTAATGAATCAAGGTCATTGTGGTTACTCGCCCGGGGAGTGGCGGCTTGGACGGATAGTCCTGCGAGCAGAGTAGCCAGGGCAGCTATTCGAAACATGTCCAGTCGAGGTCCTGAGCGACGGGGAAAATAATGACCAGCCGGTCTCTTTGAGTGGTATATGCGACTGGACTGCTGTTACGAAAGGACATGCATTGCAAATCTCTCACAGGCCGGAAAAGAGACGGAAATAGATATAATAGAATATAAGAAGTCTTTAATTATGGGCACGCTCTGCGTTCTCACTCAAGCAATTAATAGTAACGACCACTTTGCTGGTGACGTAAGTGCCAAGAGGTTTTCGTCTCACAAGTACGCATGAGTACATGGATACAATGCGGGTCTACGGAAACAGAGTTTGGTACTACGGGCAGTGGCTTTGGCCAAGACTGCGTATCATCCTTGGGAGGGCTTTGTTCGGATTTGCCGGATTTAACTGACAGGGGCGATTACAGGGTGACAGCTTTCGATGAGGTTGGGGAGGACTTCCCCATTATAAACTGCCTAACTATCCGCATTCAAATAGAGAAGGAAGAAACCAAGTCGGTCTGACAGAGTATATTTGTCTGCCTTGCTCTCTTGAAGCATGATCCTCCCATCTAGTCCATCTGCCCGCCTTTAGACTACAAAGAATCCCTAGTCTAACCTAATTAATGATTGGTAAATCGTTTCCCAGCTCCACTTGACGCTGGATAGGCTATTGGGCGCTTTGCCGTGTTGAGGGGAAGTTGGAAAATGTGCTACCCAACCAACGTGTTATGCATGTGCTGGCGTTTTTGTTGGCTTTGTCTCTCCCGTCTCCTTGTGGCGCAAGAGATGGTTGACCAATACTGCATGGATACTGCGGTCATGTCGTGAGCTCCGCCCCACGCCGTGTAACGTCTATGCGAGCCTCGTTGTGTGCCTTGTAGGCAGAATTACTGATGAATGGGTTTTATAAAGCAGGCCCACCCTCGCTGGCTGGCCTTGGGCACCTAGAAACCTCCATCTTGTCACTACTATTTCTTTTGCAAATTCACGTCGAGTATGCACTCAACCGGGTCCCATGGCAAAACATGGTCGTGCAATCCTACAAGCCCGAAGGCGACTATCTCTAGCCAAGGGGTAGACATTGGACGAGTGAGTCGCCCTCTACGCCGGTTGGCCAGCGGTTTGGAATACGTGCTGGTATGTTTAATGGAGATAATGCCACTGACGAGATTGGACTGGTAGCGGACGGCAGAACTTATTCGCACCACAGGCTCCTATGTAAGTTTGCTCAACCTTCAAAAGATAAGTCACTGCTCTGATCCCGTGAAAGCTCTCCGTGGGGCAGACTTCAAGGACGAGTACCAGTTTAGCCTCCTGCATTGGAAACAGCCCCCGAACGTCAACAGGTCACGCCAGAGAGTCTTGGGCGGAAGGACAGCCTATCAAAGACGCAGGCGATGATCAGGCAGATGGGCTACAGGACACACTGATTTACGATCTCAAGGAAGATATCGACATCGTCGAGGATAGGGGAGACAGCCTGAGGGCGGTTCGGCAGCGGTGGGGGGGCAATGTACCCGGGGCCGACAGCCATGAGCACGAAGACTTGAGGACACTTCTATCTAATGCCCGCGTGAAGGCGTCTGAGGGACAGCACTTCATACCAACGGCTGACGTGGAAAGGCTATTAACTGAAGAAAGAGTGAAGGAGGAACTAGGCCAGAGTCTGCCAGAAATATTAAGCCAGGAGCTGGATGAACTTGTCTGGGAGATATGCGGCCGGCCAGGCCCAGACGGCGCATCACGCTCACCATGCTTTCTCCGATTGTTTGCTACGCTGGTCTTGATAGGCCGCTCGGCTGACATCCACAATTTCGTTCGATCCGGCATCTCAGACAAGAATCTTCCCCTCTCCGAAAGGCAAACCCGCGATGTCACAACCCCTGCTGAGAAGGGACCGCTTGTTCTCAGGGATTGGACGCGGGAATTAAGCGAGAAATTTGAGGCTCAACAATGGGAACTCTTGGCACCATTTTTGTCGAATTCGAACACCGCGTCCAAAGTTCGCTTTTACTCCCTCAGTCCGAAAACAATACTTCCATTCATCACTGACGAATCCAATGGTTCCACCCATGAGACAGCCGGAGGATTTGGCAAGGTCGTCAAAGTAAAAATCCATCCCAGCCATCACGGCTTTGTTGATGAAACTGTACGATGTCTCCTTTTTCTGGCTGTAGAACCAAGGCTGAACCGTCGCAGGCACCAGAAAGGAGCTTTGCTCTGAAGAAGCTCCTAAGCGTCAATGAAAATGACTTTGTGCGAGAGCTGAAAGCGCTTCAAAAATTGACCATCCGAAGGGAGTCTCACCTCATTACTCCCCTGGCAGCCTACAAACACGGCGAGGACTATTGCTTCCTCTTCCCATGGGCAGATGGAGGGGATCTCCGTCAGTTTTGGAAGGCGAACCAGCCCCCTCGCCAGCTTGATTCGGATACTGTGCATTGGTTCGCACAGCAGTGCTTGGGCATAGTCAAAGGTTTGAAACTGATTCACAACTTTACGCGAGAGGAACCCGGAAGAAGGGGACCCTTGAGGCATGAAATCGAGTACGGACGACATGGAGATATCAAGCCCGAAAACATCCTCTTTTTCAAGAACGAGGACTTGCCCAATGGACTCGGAACCCTGACAATTGCCGATTTTGGTCTGACCCGGTTTCATCGATCCGCAGTTGGCCGACATAGGGAGCAGCGGCACACACCAACGTACCGAGCCCCCGAGTATGATCTTGATAGAGGAAACACTTCTCGGGCATATGATATGTGGTCTCTGGGGTGCGTGCTTCTTGAACTGGTGACGTGGGTTCTGACCGGGTCCTACGGCGTTGACGACAAGTTCACTGTAGCCCGAACCATGGACGGGCTCCAAGAGCTGCCTGATGACAACTACTTTATTGTCAAGCGAGATGAGGTGGCTGGTACTTGGCGGGCCGAAGTCAAGCCTTCCGTCACCCAGGTCAGTTATTCATGGCAATTCTCTCACTGCTTGCACTCTTTGTTAACAACCATTGGTGTAGTGGATAGGCGAGTTGCGGCAACAACCGAACTGTACGCAATTCTTGCAGAGTATGCTAGACCTGATAGAAAACAGGATGTTGGTGGTCGACGTTGGAAAACGCATTGACGCCGCAGAATGTGTTTCTGCTCTTGCAGAAGCATCATCTCAAATTGTCACCGACAGCTCGGAACAGACTCCACACATGGCACAAAGTGTCTTTCTAGGAGAGTCGTCAGATGAAAGCCAACAAGAGGCTACAAGCGTGAGTTCAAGCCAAGGTCTGTGGCGATGGGTACTGATAGTAATAGGTTGACTCGCAGCCGGCAAATGGACTTCCTCAGAGGAATGGAATCAGAAGCCCACGGTTGGAGATGCTCAATACGACGCCTCACAGAATATCAGCCTTTGACAAGTTGAGGATGGCGGTTGAACGACATGTCGGTCATCAGTTTGAGTGGTCTCCACTCCCGCCGGTGAACCGACGTCCAGCTTCCGCCGAGGCACGTCTCGTATGGGAGGTGAGTTCGCCATGCGGCTAATTCTCAAGAGAGACGAGTTAATAGTTTCCAGTATGAAGGCCAGGGGATGTCGATATTTCTCAATCGCCATCAGCTCGAGCGTTGCAGAAACCGCATACATGTGTCTAACCCAGGAATTTTACCAACAACGAATGCTCCTCAAAGCTCTTCCCCACCTGTATCGACGGCATTACCAAGCCTAACAACTCGCTGGAACTCCTTATGTACCAATGCTATGGAGGTACTGCAGTGTTGGCAGAGAAACGGTGGGGGCAAATGCCATACTGCAGCAACAAATCCTCCATCCAGCATGACGGGCAGCACCCGGAAAGAATCGTACTTCTGTATCGACAAGTACTGGACAAGTGTTAAACAGACCAACATGTATACAGTCCCATCAATTGATTTGCTGCAAGACGACTACCAGCTTTTTATTACTCTTCGAGAGAGTCTAACGGCCGCTCGAGGACCTTGGCTGCATCGCTTGAGCTCCTGGAGAACGTGCACAGGTGTGCAGCTATCCAAGGTAAATAGATCGTGCCCGCCTAGCTCAAATGAATCCATGAACCGAGCTGACACACCTTTCAGTTTACCTTTCTCTTCGACAACTGCGACCTGGTCAAGGCGTTTGAGCAGAACTCTGACGGGAAGCCTCGAGAAATATGCAGAGGATACGAATATTCCTGCCTGCCGGACATGGAGCTTGATGAGCACATGCTGATAATGGCTGAGACTATACTCCAGGGGCTCCAAGAGCCCCAGAGAGGTCGACACAGTCGCGCTGTTCTTGACGGCATTCCGAAACTCCAAGCCCCCCCGGGGATTCACAAGAGACAGTTCAACTCCGGATGGGGCTTCTACACCACTCAGGGCTTTTCTCTGATGAAGATTCTGCTCTGGGTTAGCGCAATCCTATCTCCCGGGGTTGCCTTTGTTATAGCCTGGCTTTCGTCAGTGAGCGCTATTGACTTGCAAAATGCGTTTGTGCCTATATCTTTCCTAGCATGTCTGGTTACTATTATTATAGGGATTGTCTTAATATTTGCGACTTAACCCTGTGTTGAGAAAACTCTGGACATGCGGCTCCACTGCAGCGTCTCGGCAATGGCAAGGTGTGTGGCGCAACGTGCACAAGGAGTTTTTAAGTCGCATCCGCATGAGACTCTAACACGAGAGCATGCGTTGCAAGCATGCACTATTCTCCCGCGCTTGGCATGCGGTGGCAGAAGCCGGTTGCCCCTGGAGGGTCAGGTTTTGACATGACGCACTGTCAACTCAGCGAAATGTCCGCCCATAGAAGGGGCATTGATTATGGCGAGGTGGGATGCTTCGAGCCAAGGGTAATCGGCAAATGTGACACTTGGCAGAATTAGGTGAAGCCAACGTGGCTGTCAACACGACGTAAAAGAAGGAATTAGATTGCCCTCCAACTGTAACTACCTGGAGTAGCAGAGCCAAGGTTTACTGTTGTATGAAAGATTGTTTATGTTTTCCCCCATCTCCAACGGACATAAATTGCATACTGTTATCTATAATTAGGTCGGACTAACGGATGTTGTCACGATAACCAGTTCTTGTCTCGGGTATGAGGGAAACCCCGAGGTTGGGGTTTCGAGCACGAGGCTCAAGATGTATAAGTAATCCATAGAAATGCCCACTTAGCCTGACCAATGTAGCTACTAGGTGCCTAACTCTATTTTCAAAACTAATGCAAGACAATAAACTAGTTAGCCTGATTAACCGGCAGTCGCGTAATCAGCTTTGCAATATTAAGGTACATCTCTTGCATGAGATCGGCCTACTACGACGTTAGTAAAGCTATTAACAGCAAGGACTTGGAACCCTACCGTGTCTCGCTCAATGAAAACCCCAATCTGATCGGCATGGTCCATACGATGGTTAACGCCCAGGTGCCAGTAGAAT
Organism: Fusarium cyanostomum; assembly: GCA_014824385.1. Lineage (NCBI taxonomy): Eukaryota > Fungi > Ascomycota > Sordariomycetes > Hypocreales > Nectriaceae > Fusarium > Fusarium cyanostomum. The sequence continues at coordinate 3,641 of JABCKW010000166.1, read as the reverse complement.
CCCTGCTTCCCGGCTGCGCTGAAGTCGAAGTCTTGCAGTTGGCTAATATCTTTGACGGCTCCCTCAGGGCCCCTCATGGACTCGGTGTTGACGACGCCGTCACTATAGTACCAATCGCCCCGATTGGGCCCTAGGATGATCCTTTGCGTGTCCGTGAGCTCCTGGCTTCCGATTGCGTAAACAGTCGGCATCAATACGGGTATGACATCCTTTCTGGGGATGTAGCGCCCTGGTCTTGGCAACACAAGGTTATAGCCCAGTTCCTGGATTAGCCTAGTTATCACCGCCGTAGTGGCCCATTCCACAAAGGAAGGAAACGGGGTTACGGCAATGAGAATTCTCCATCCAACACTGGCCAACGCATTGGCCATCGTATCCTCGAGTCGATTGAGGATTGGAATGCTTCTCACCACCATCCGTACGAAATCCTCGAGTCTGGTAGGAAAAGAGTCGATCGCATCTCTGCCCCATAGAGGCCAACTTTGAGGGAAAAGATTTGTCGCACGGAAGGATAAGCTGAAGTAGAAAACGTGGTCTGAGGTTTTGATTGTTGTGGAGGAGAGCTCATTGACGCCCGCGATGCTGTTATCGTCCAGGCCGTTATGGGACGAATTCAGCCATCTCCATACCGGGCCGTTGTCTGATTCCAAGCGAGCGAGCATGTGCTGGAAGCTCTCTCCCCCGTCCCTCCGGATCCCCCAATGGTCCAGTTGAAGGTCATAGGCCCTCTTGTTTGGAGGATAGAATGATGCCGTGGCAAAGAGCCTCGCGACCAATCCCACTGCCTCTCGGAACGATCTCTACTCTTCGTTAGCCAGGTAATTCCTGACGCTTCCAAGAATCAGGATGTCGGGTGCATACGGAGAGGAAGGAATTAAGGGCATCTATGATAGTCGTCCCTCTGTGAGGAGTCCCAAGAGTTGTTACAGATATAGTCCAAGTATCTCTCCCCGTTTCACTGAAGTAGCTGGGATTCAAGGTGCTGGCTCCATTGGCCATCAGACTAATGAGGTAGCGCACCGTGTTGCCGCCTTGAGAATGGCAAACGAAGTGGACTTTATGATCCTGATCCCACTTCCAGCTGTGAAAGTCTGGTGAGTTTGTCAACAAGATTGCTCGCCTTTTACCCTCGATCCTTGTCGCCTCCGGGGCGAGATCTGGATCTGCATCAAAGTATGTTCCGTAGTCGACATCCACGTCATAGAACTCGTCTATAGAATTTGTCGTCGGGTCGATAGTGCTGAATCTACAACAATGAGATAAATATATTAGATGGGTGCGTATATCAACATACTGTCCAAATGTGAGCTGTCTATATAGCTCACAAGCGCGTTCCCAGTTGGATGAGATAGGAGCAATTGGAGCGACAATGACCGTGTATCCTTTATCGACAAGGAGTTGAGGGATGTCGATCTCGCCCCCAAAATAGTTGATGGCACCAAATAGTGGTGGACCCCAACCTAGGAATCCAGGGACTGTATTTCTTTATTACTTGTGCCCAAAGACTCCCGGAATACCTACCCAAGACAATCGGCACCGACTTGTCGTCGGATGCAATCTTTTTCACCTCTTCAGCGAGTTTCTGCAAATTAACAAGCCCGTCAGGGTCACGGAGATTTGCAGCCATATAAACGATCTTTGGTGAACTTTGCCGGGAATTTTGACGACGAGGAGAGCTGATGTGAGAGGATTGGGAGCAAGTTCGGGAAATGAGCCTTGATGAGATGCTGTGCGATCGAGAGGACAGCAATGGAAGTTGGCGGTCTAGAGACGGAACCGCTGATGATAATACAGCTTTAAATATAGCTTTCTCAGGTCAGGCCTTAAGTAGTATCAAAAGGCTATTGTTTCCATCTCGTATCCGGCGTTAGCCTCGGGAGATCTGAGATCTGAGAACTTACTTGGTGATTCGGGATTGCATTTTAATCTGACGGATGCGCTAGGGCGGTGGCTGAATATCTGCTTGGACACGTAAGCTCCGTTCAACTGAGAAGGGTGCCAAGATGTCGTTTAGAGTATGAGAAACGCTGAAGGAGACCAATGGTGGGAAGAGGGAGAACTGCCGCGCCCATAATGTTATTGGAGAGCTGAAGATATCCTATCAGATGCGTTCATGTTTCAGCAGCATTGTTAAAAGACAGCCGGTGACACGCCTCTTACGGCATAAAGCGACATTCCCCTCTCCGAGCTGGAGAGGCTTGTTAGGACAATGACGACACTATGCGATACTATTACGACCGATGATGCTCGTCATTGCTGCAGAAGTTAATTTAGCGTTATAGGAACCCAACAACTTGTGGATCCGAGTAGGCCGAAACTAAATGCAGTCCAGTCTCCAGATTAGGAGGCAATTTAGAAGACAAACCGAAACCCATGGGTGGATGGAACCTAGATAGGAGATAGAAAGTCTTTCCTATGACCCAAATTCAATTGGTTAAAGCATGTCCAACTAAGTGGTATCTCCTTGAATGTGATAATCCCACCGTTCCGGTGAGTGTTATTGCAAATCATATTCGTAATGCCTGGCAGATGCCGATATATCTCTACTACGCCCTCAAACCTGGGGTTGTACTCATGCTACCCCACTTACAGATCAATTCATGTCAATCATTGATAATGCATCGTTTTTGGCTCAGGGAAGTTTCAGTTCACTATTTAATGCTGCCTAAATGCTTGCAGCCCCCGTTGAAATACGGCCCTGGCTCTACCAGCCACTAGCGAGTCAGGGAGTTTTGAAGCGAGGGTGGCATGATGTAAGCGTGAGGTCAGTGGCTATGAATATTAATGGCAATGATTGGATGCAATCGGTGAGCATGCGAAGAGAATCTCTTGTTAAATTACTAGTAAATCTTTGTTTGTTACAGTAGTAATGGGCCTTCCGCAGCCTGGATCTATGCCTGTCATCGGTTATGTTGACTGGAAGCACGTGTCGATCCATAGCTCGCATCTACTGCTTTTGAAAGTACTGCGCTCTGCTATTATGACCCTAGGAAAGATGTTTAGTTCCGGTATCCTTAGTTAATACATCTGACGGTTGGTCTTGAACTAAATGATGCGTTTGACCTGTAGGGCGGCCGCTTGTTCGGGGCTTCCGTACCGTCCTCGCCATTACCTTTGTGTTGCGTGAGAGATGTCGATATGAACATGTTTGGCTCGGTCGTAAGGTTTGCGCTGGAGCATACTTGGGTCACTATTTTGATGGTGCTATCAGTAAGATCGACTGTGCTGAGGGGAAGCCGTGGATGCACCTCAGTGAGTCAAGTTTTAATAGGTGGCTCATTTCGACTCATAGTGGCTAACAAACACTCAGCTCATGAGTCACAACCCCAACCCAATCGCGCCTGCGAGAGAGATGTAGAATATTATGCTAAAAGACGTCCTTAAATCCATGTATTTATTTAAGTATATATCGCACTTGCCCATGATAGAGTTGACTTGAACACCAATAATCTCACTAATAACGGCACCCAATCCAGCAAGCCTTGAAACTCACAACACCACGCCTATACCAGGACACACAGCCTACATGGCGGACACATGCGTTGTCGTGGGCCAGCTAACTCTGACCATTGCGCAACCCCCTTCCTTCTGCAGACTCTATTATCTATTATAATTAAATGTTGGTTAAGGCACGATTGTTT
>JABCKW010000165.1:0-61641 GCA_014824385.1 Fusarium cyanostomum | reverse complement strand
CCGACCCCCCCCCCATCCCAAGCTAGCAGCCCATCCTTCGGCCCAGAGATCCCATATCTCCCCACCTGGGGCCTCACGTGGCAGGCCAGGCCGCAGATCATCTTTCCCCACTGGGAAGCTCATCCGGGCCATGGACCAAAGAAAACACAGACCGCCGCGGGAACTTGGCTGCTGTACAGAAACAAGCTCAAGCTTGAACCCCGAGCCTACCGGCGGGGTTTAGTATGCCGGGGTGAAGGCCCGGGAGGAGGTGAGGAAAGACAAGTGTCTTACTGCGCAGGTTGTTTCTTTTTGCTCTGGCGGTTAGGCTGAGAAGACGAGCTTCCCAAGTGGGATCCGTGTCAGAGTCAGCGGGTATGTGATGGTAATGGATACGGTTGAAGAGATATATAAGCTACAGTGCCTTCCGGTCTATCATGTATTGCGTCGTGAGTCGAAGCATCTCAATATCAACACCTCCCAGACCTATCAAGAACTTGAACCACCCGGCTTCCTCGTCTGTTAAAATGCTCCTCCTATCACTCCTCTCGGCCGCGACCCTCGCCGTTGCGAGCCCCCTAGCTTCCGTCGAAGAGTACGCCCATGCTCTGGACAACAGAGGTAAATAATAGCACTTGTGCCAAACAGACCATGAGCTCACGGAAAGCCTAGCTGTGTCTGTGTCACAGCAAGACTACGACAACTTCAAGTTCTACATCCAACACAGCTCTGCAGCATACTGCAACTCCGAAACCCCAGCCGGCCAAAAGATCACCTGCGGCAAAAACTCCTGCCCAGCAGTCCAGAGCAACGGAGCTACCATCGTAGCATCTTTCCTGTAAGCTTCGCTCTCCTACCTTCTCAAACATAAACGCTCTTTACTAACAAACGCCCACAGCGGCCCCAACACTGGCATCGGCGCCTACGTCGCAACAGACGCCACTCGCAAGGAGATCGTCCTCTCCGTCCGCGGCAGCAGCAACATCCGCAACTGGATCACCAACGTCGACTTTGACCAGTCCGACTGCACCCTCACCGCCGGCTGCGGCGTCCATACGGGCTTCCAGAACGCCTGGAACGAGATCGCCTCCAGGGCCAAGGACGCCATCGCCAAAGCCCGCAAGGCGAACCCGTACTTCCGCGTCATCGCCACGGGCCACTCACTCGGCGGCGCGGTCGCTACGCTGGGCGCTGCGAACCTGCGCGCTGACGGTACGCCTGTGGATATCTTCACGTACGGCGCCCCCCGGGTGGGCAATGACAAGTTGTCGGCGTTTATCTCGAACCAAGCTGGTGGTGAGTATCGTGTCACGCATGCACGAGACCCCGTGCCGCGTCTGCCGCCGCTGGTCCTTGGATATAGACATACGTCGCCTGAGTATTGGCTGTCTGGCCGTGGATCTGGTGACAAGGTTGACTATGCTCTTGGTGATATCAAGGTCTGCGAGGGTTCTGCCAATCTCTTGTGTAACGGTGGTACGTTGGGCTTGGACATTGTTGCTCATCTGCGATACTTCCAAGACACGTCTTGCACAGCGGGCGACATCTCGATGAGACGTGATAGGAATTCGAAGCTTGCTGAACGTGCCGAGATGACGGATGCTGAGCTTGAGCAGAAGCTCAATGGCTATGTTGAGATGGATAAGGAGTACATCGAGAACCATAAGAATCGGTCATCCTGATAAGAACGCATTACAGTTACCCGTTGGCCCCACATGAGCCAACGGGTAATGGAGCAATAAAACAACTGATTTATCATGGTAGACATTGGGCCAATTTATGCCGAGGCCAGCAGCAGATCAAGGTGAACCCCATTACAGTGGGCAGAAGTTGAAGACATAACGACTTCTCAAGAAAATCCATCCTTCATACACATACATCATGGAAATACCATACGCCGAGCAACCTCTGCAAATGACTCGGATGCGATGGCAAGTTGCGTTCCGGGACTCCAAAACACCAAGCCACTATGTTCCCTCCTTGCTAAAGACACAAAATCAATCGTGGGATCCTTCAACAACCATACCCTGGGCATTGGGTACACCGACGAGGATCACTCCGCGAGGCACTCGGACCTCCTTCACCTTCATGCAGCCAAAGACATTGACCTCTCGGATATTGGGACAAGCCCGGAAGATGGATCCCAGGATAAAATCTGTCACTTCCTCACAAAAGCTGATTTCCAGCTCCTTGAGCTCGGGGTAATGGGCGTCCTCGTGGAAAACCTCTTCGAAAGCCTCGCGTGAGATGTGACGACAAGCATGCACATTGACGCAGCGCAGCTTCTGACCGGAGTGAGCCATCAGCGCCTTGAAGCCCTCACTACACAGTCCAACGTTGTTTGGATTCTCCCGCGGCTTGCTCGCGTCAATCTGTCGACATTTCTGCAGGTCCACGAAGTGCAGCGGCGGGTTGGCCCAGGCGGTGAACAAGGCGACGAAGCCATTGTCAGTCATGAGTTCGCTGTCCGTGATTCGAAGCTTGACGAGAGAGCGGCAGTGCTGGTTAATGGCACGCAACACTCCATCATCGACTTCGGGGACGATTTTGAGAGACAATGTCTGAAGTTTGGCGCCAATCTTTGAGATGAAATGGGTGTAAGCGGCCGTCTGTGTTTTGTTCTGCAGCTGGAGACCAATATGCTCGAGTGCAGACAGCTCCCCAATGGACTTGACCCCATCATCAGTAACCTTTTGGTTATTCTCGATCTTGAGCCGCTTCAAGTTGGGGCAGTGCTCTCTAAGCGCAGCCACACTATCATCGCCGAAGTGGTTGTCGGTATAGTACACTTGCAGGCCCTTGAGTGCTTCGCCCTTGGCTTGGAAAAACTCGTGCCACTTCTCTTCGCTCAAGAGGTTTGCTCCGTGGAGGTAGAATGATTCGAGAGAAATATCGCGAGACAAAAGATAGTCCATTACTTCGTCCTTGAATTGGATGCCACACCGAATCTTGAGGTGTCGCAGCTTCGGTGCCGTCTGAAAGATGGAAACGAGGTCTTGCTCACCAAGGTTCGCACCATCGTAGATGCATACGTTCTCGGTGCCAGGTTGGACAAAGAGGGGAAGGGTTTCTGGCTTGAGAAGACGTCGCTTGGAAAACATGCGCGCAATCTTGTCAATCAAGTGATCGGGAAGGTCTCCAAGACTGTCAGCGAGGTCGACATTCTTAGCCAAGGTCTGCACACAGAGTGTAGCCAAGCTCTTCGTGCCAACATCGCCGTCAAGGATTCGGCTCTGGATAGCACGGCGCCTTCCAACACCACCAGCTCCCGCCTGCTTCTTCGGTTTTTTCTTTGGTAGGCCTTGTCGCTCCTTGGCCACCTCCCTACCGCAAGGGGCGCATAGGAGGCCGCCATTGGGGCCAGCAACTGAGTAAGGGGTGACGGTGAAGCGTTTCTCGCAGATGTCACAGTTTTCCATCTGACCAGGAACGGGGCCTGATCTCTCTTCGAAGATGGCCCGAGCAATTTCATCGTCGTCAGAGAGGTCGGCATTCTTCTTGCGTTTCTTGAATGTTTTGCTCTCCTTGATCTTTTCGATTTTCTTTTCTTCCTCCCTCTTGCGCTTCGAAGCTTTGTCGTTGGCGGCATTGCGGCCCGAGCGCCGTCTGGTGGTGGTAGATTGCGCAGCGGCTGTGGAGGATTCGCCATTGTAATCCTCATCATCGTCCTGGTCCTCGGACACGGCCTGTCTTCGGCGGGCCTCGGCATCTGTACGAATCTGAGCCGCAGAGATGTTGTGCGACTGAGGATGGGTCAGATTAATGATAGAGGATGTAAAAAATCGCGAGACTCACAGCAAGGAAATCAGTCAGCGCAGATTGACTGTTTGGCATGTTAGCAAAGGTTGGAACTGGATATCTCGAAAGCGTTCTTACGGTCCGTAAACGGGACGGTTCGGCCGAGCAGGCAGGTTCTGGTTGCCATTCTGCCCATTCTGTCCGTCTTGGCCTCCAGTCTGACCAGTTTGGTTATTCTGGTTGTTGCTCTGACTCTGACTCTGCCTGGGCCGCGCCCTGTGAAAGACATCCGGTTAGTTCATCGCCACATCCCGGCTTTCAGCAAGTGAAGAGAAGACCTACATGGTCTTGACGAGGGGTGATCTGCCAAAGAAAATGATGACTTGGGCAGGAAAATGTTCCTTTGGCTCTGGCGACCAAGATGCAGCCCCTAGTAATAAAGGAGATGGAAAAGTCAAGTTTGGCCTGGAGTTGGCGCAAAAGACAAAGCAGTTCGGCAAGTGGCGTTCCCCGGTGGTCCCCTGTAGTGCGATCACTGATCACAGCCGCGAGTAAGGAATCGCGGCTTAACACGGTGTCAGGTGACCAGCTTACCTCTTTAATGGGCGTTCCTGGATAATATCGGCACGGCGTGGATCACATTTACTGCACCAAACTCTGTGAAGACATGGCCAATAGCCCAGTGTGCAATGTAGCCGTAATTTAAGTGCCCCTGACACGTGACTTCGCGCAGAGCCCCTACGCGCCTTCCCCAGACACTGTGACGCCGTGAATCAGCTCTTGCCCTCTTGGAGGGACGCCTTCAAAAAAGGAGCGAGTGGCAACTACGTTACCCTTCGGGTAGCTTTCATCCTATTTTTTTCTTTCACACCGTCATGATTCATCTCAATCACAGGCAAAGAGGGACATTTCTTTCGTCTCATTGACTGAGTGAATTTCGTTTGTCACGTCCGTTTGTTTTCGTTTGTTTCATTTGCCTTCTCCCGCTACCTCTCCGTTTGCCTCATTCACTATTCCCTGCTGCATCTGCTGATGCATTAGTGCGAACAGGCAGGGTTCAACCACCTTCTCACTCCCACCCTTTGTCAGGCTTCTGGGCTTTTTGTTCATTCAAAAATAGCATCTCAAGAGTATTTCCTGCCTGAGTCCCTTCTCTTTAGTCTTGATATCGACCGACACACTCCAAAGTTGGCCTGCCGGTCTTGCCTTGCCGTTTCGCATATTTGAGCGCTGAATCTACCCTCCCGCCGACAACATGCCTCGAGGTCGTCCATCGACTCGGAGAACACATACCGCAGCTTCTACGGCAAACAGTGAGTCTCATTCATCCCGTTAACACCTTTACCATAATTAACCATCGATAGCTTCTCGAGAAACATCCACTGCATCAGTCCGGATGACTCGCTCAGCCATGGCTAGAAGTCAGGCTGCCTCATCCACCTCAACCCCAGTTCAAGGCACAGATGCTCAGCCAACGGGGTTGTCAGTGCCACGCTCACGAGGTAGACCAAGGAAGAGTGTCATCGCAACTGAGACAGTCTCCCCCGCCCAGTCTCCCACCGTGCATGCCGCTCCTCCAGCTAGAAGACGTGGTCGGCCAAGCAAGGCATCCATTTTGGAGAACGAGTCCGTCTCCTCAGTACCAACACCTCAGGATGGTACATCTGAGAGTGGCTACTCCACCCCTGCAACCAGCAAAGTGCCAACTCCGGCTGCAATGGACTACAACAAGTCCACCTCGTCCCTTGAAGTTCAGCTCCCTGGCCCTGCTCGATCAGCGGCGCCTGATAGAGAGCGTGGGCTGCGAAACAGCATGTACTCGATGAATACAACGGCCAAGACCAAGGCGATAGTCATTGACGACTCGGATGATGAAGACTTTCTGGACAACTCTCGAGATGCCAATGTGGCTCGTCGTCTCCAAAAGGAAGAGTTTGCTCAAGGCACGAAGAAGGCTTCATCTGCATCACTTCCCCTACGAAGAAGCACGCGGCCTTCATTGTCTGGTGACCTGCCGTCATCGACTCCCAACAAGGCCTCTGTCAAGCGTGGCAGAACATCAACTCCCAAACGTGGCCGTCCATCGAAGAAAGCCAAAGTCATCCCCGACTCCGATGACTCTGACATCGACATGGATGCAGAGATTGCAGCGGCTGCTGGTCTGGACACGGAAGATGACCTCCTTTTGGGCTTGAGCTCTGATGACGCGTCTTTTGCAGACCTTGACGATGCTAGCGACAAAGACCAAGCTGCATACGTCTCTAGTGAAGATGATGTTCCGTTGGCAAAAACTAGGAAGTCAACCGGGAAGCGAGTCATCAAGACTGCTCCACGAAACATCGCGCCGGCACCCAGCGGGAGGCGTGCCATCCAGACTGCTCGCCCACGACCGCCTCCAAACCCAGCACCGGTACCAAGACCTGTGCAGAATGCCAACCTTCAAGCCACATCTAGAGCTGACCTCTGGTGGGCGGAGGAGCTTGAAGGGATACAAGATGTCTTGGATGAACTTGAAGCTAACGAGATGTCTACCGACGTTGACCTCACGGATCCTCTCAGTGGCCTTAGTACTAGCGATACTGAGGAAGATGCCGACGAAGGCAGAGCGGCACTTCGGGCCATCGCAAGAACACGACGGGCTTACAGACCAGCCGGTAGCAGCCGACGTCTTAAGAAGGAGCGAGATCGTCTTGAAGCCAACCATCCAGAGATTAAGACCATGTGGCAGGAGCTGGAGGCCATGCCCGTTCTCAAGGCTGGAAAAGCACCTCAGCCACAAACCATTTCACGCCAACTCAAGCCATTCCAGCTTGAAGGACTTGCTTGGATGATGGAGATGGAAAGGATGGAGTGGAAGGGAGGTCTGCTTGGTGATGAGATGGGTTTGGGCAAGACCATCCAGGCTGTGTCCCTCATCATGTCGGATTATCCCGCAAAGCAACCCTCTCTGGTTCTCGTACCCCCTGTGGCCTTGATGCAGTGGCAGCAGGAGATCAAATCATACACCGACGGTACACTGAAAACCTTCGTCTTCCACGGCACAAACCAAAAGACCAAGGGCATCACGGTAAAGGAGCTGAAGAGGTACGACGTTATCATGATGTCGTACAACAGCCTGGAGTCCATCTATCGCAAACAGGAGAAGGGCTTTAAGAGAAAGGACGGCATCTATAAGGAGAAGAGTGTTATTCACTCGATCAACTTTCATCGAGTCATCCTGGATGAGGCCCACTGCATCAAAACGCGAACCACAATGACCGCAAAAGCATGCTTTGCCTTGAAAACCAACTATCGTTGGTGTTTGACTGGCACGCCACTTCAGAACCGGATTGGAGAATTCTTCTCGCTGATTCGATTCCTTAATGTCCGCCCCTTTGCGTCCTATCTTTGCAAGCAGTGCCCGTGCTCGACGCTCGAATGGTCCATGGACGATGATCATCGTTGCTCCCAGTGCAAGCACGCCGGCATGCAACACGTATCCGTCTTCAACCAGGAGCTGCTGAATCCCATTCAAAAGTTTGGCAACCTTGGCCCCGGCCGAGAAGCTTTCCGCAAGCTTCGATTGATGACTGACCGCATCATGCTTCGCCGTCTCAAGAAGGACCACACCAACTCGATGGAGCTTCCTGTCAAGGAGATCTACGTTGATCGACAGTTCTTTGGAGAGGAGGAGAATGACTTTGCCAACAGTATCATGACAAACGGCCAGCGCAAATTTGACACCTATGTCGCCCAGGGTGTTCTTCTGAACAACTACGCCAACATCTTCGGTCTCATCATGCAGATGAGACAGGTTGCCGACCATCCAGATCTGATTCTGAAGAAGAACGCAGACGGTGGCCAGAATGTGCTGGTCTGTGGCATCTGCGATGAACCTGCAGAAGACACGGTGCGCAGTCGGTGCAAGCATGACTTTTGCAGAGCCTGCGTCAGTAGCTATGTCCGTTCGACTGCTGAGCCTGATTGCCCCCGGTGCCACATTCCCCTGTCGATCGATCTTGAGCAACCCGAGATTGAGCAGGATGAGAACCTCGTCAAGAAGAACTCCATCATCAACCGTATCAAGATGGAGAACTGGACATCGTCCTCCAAGATTGAGCTTCTCGTCCATGAGCTTCACAAGCTACGCTCTGACAATGCCTCGCACAAGTCGATCATTTTCTCGCAATTTACCACGATGTTGCAGCTCATCGAGTGGCGTCTCCGCCGAGCTGGCATCACCACAGTCATGCTCGACGGTAGCATGACGCCTGCGCAGCGTCAGGCTTCGATCGAGCACTTTATGAACAACGTGGACGTTGAGTGCTTCCTGGTCTCGCTCAAGGCCGGCGGTGTCGCGCTGAACCTCACCGAGGCTTCCCGAGTTTTCATTGTCGATCCGTAAGTCTTGCGACACAATGTTTGCTGGATTACTGACTAACGTACATGTAGATGGTGGAACCCGGCCGCAGAGTGGCAGTCGGCCGACCGATGCCACCGCATTGGGCAGACTCGGCCCTGCACTATTACTCGCCTATGCATCGAAGATTCCGTCGAGAGCCGAATGGTGCTGATCCAAGAAAAGAAGACCAACATGATTCACTCAACAGTCAACGCAGATGACAAGGCGATGGAGTCACTGAGCCCTGAGGACATGCAGTTCCTCTTCCGCGGCAGCTGAGCGACCATTCAAGTCGCCCTCTACACAAAATCACATGATGGTTTATCCTTTGTTTTGATACAAAAAGTTGACAAGATATTGTTTTTTTTCGCCAATTGAGTTCAGCAAGTAAACGCAGTTGTTCTCCAAGAACATTTACAGCTAAGGTTACAGTCGTGTAATTTGTGGCATTCTGGCCACTGGACAAGCGAGGAGTGCATATGGAGTAGGGGAGTTGTGCACAAGAGCGATTTGCTATCACAACACGGCATGATTTGATTTCTTGTTGTTCTCAGGGCATGTATGTACGAGATTAGTGAACGAATAAACGACCCTGAGATGAACTAGCATTTGAGCTTGTGGGTGTCTTGATACGAATCCGGTTCCCGTTATCGAGAGGTTAGTTTCTTGGTGTCTACAGGCATTACCAAAGGTGGGGCTTCAACGAGGTGAGTGATGGATAGAATAAATGATACTCGTATTGACATCAAAGATCTGTCTGAACTCTATCTACGTCTTTTTCTCTTTTTCTGATGTGTCTGATCTGTTCAAGCACAACCATACGAGCAGTTCCAAGAAAACATGGAGATATAAACTCTCCCTACAATGAAGGGAGAGTACGAAGGGAACATGGCCAGCGGGCAATTCGAGTACTGCCAAAAAATGGAGCTCGATGCAACGGCTAGACTGTCGTCGACTGGCAGAACAACCAAGATCACAGACCAAGGAGGGCCTTGGCACCAGGCTCGCTGCAGACGTAGATGACGTCGTGGGAGTTGGAGAAGCCGTTGAACTGGGTGGCAGAGCACTTTGTGTAGGCGCCCATGTCCTCAAAGTAGAGCCAGTCGCCGACGTCGAGAATGGGGTCGAAGCGGGTGCTCTCGGTGATGCGGTCGATGCCGTCGCAGGTAGGGCCCCAGACCGAGTACTCGAAGCCCTCGCCGATGGGGGTGGGATGGGCAGCCGAGGTCTCGTAGAGGGTCCTGCCGCCGGCGCGAAGGACCTTTGCGACGGGGCTCTGGTGGTCGAACATGATGTTGGAGAAGTTGCCGTAGACGCCGTCGTTGACGTAGACCATGTAGCCCTTGCCGTCAAGAGTTGGGTCCTCGACGGTGCGGCGGGCAATGATGTTGCAGGCGATGGTGAAGGCTGTGGCGACGTAGTAGCGGCCGGGCTCGGCGATGATGTCGACGTTGCTGTGCGGCGGGAAGAACTCGTCAAGGGCGCCGCGGAGAACAGTGGCCATGGCGTCGAAGGTGTCGCCGCAGAAGCCACCACCAACGTCGAGGGTGCGCATATGGAAGCCAAAGTCGCGGGCCTGCTGGAAGACGGTGTGGGCATCGCGGACGGCCTTGAAGTAGGCAAGGGGGTCGGCGGCGCCGGAGCCAACGTGGAAGCTGACGCCAACGACGTTGAGCCCGAGATCCAGAGCGAGCGCCAGGAGGGCTTCGGTGGTGTCCATGGCGGCGCCGAACTTCATGCTGAAGCGGCACATGCTCTCGCTGTCGTCGGTCATGATGCGGAGGAAGAGCTCGGCTCCTGGGTAGAGCTTGGCAATCTTGTAGAGCTCGTCGGCATTGTCAAAGGTCATCTGCTTGACGCCCACAGACTTGACATATCGGACGTACGAGTTTGTCTTGCAGGGCTGGGCGTAGATGATGCGGTCGGGGCTGAGGCCCGTGGACAGGACCTGCTCGATCTCGGTCTTGGAGGCGCAGTCGAAGCCGGTGCCGAGCTCGGAGAGGAGCTTGATGATCTGGGCGTCGGGGTTGCACTTGACGGCTGGGTGGGTTAGTGGGTTGACGATGGAGGTCAGTGGTGATCTTGGGCTTACCATAGAAGGGCTTGACGCGAGGGAGATTCTTCTTCCAGCGAAGGTGCTGGCGGTAGACCTCGCCTAGGTCAGCGACGAAGAAGGTGTCTTCGTCACCAGGCTCGCACATCTCATGGTCGATGGCTTCCACACGCTGGTGGAGGGCCTCGCCAATGAGCTGCTTGGGGGTAATCACGCCATGTTGCTCAAGAGGTTCCTGAAAAATAGGCTTCTTCAATGCGGCATGAGGGTGATTGACATTGTGGTTGTAGGTGTCGAGGACAGCCGTTGCCATAACCATATCCCAAACAGTTGCGGGGGGACTGGGGGGGTTGACGAGAGGGATGTACCGCAAACTGGTAGACGGTAGACACGAGAAGACGGGTGGTGTTCCTCGGGGATTGGTAGTGTATATATAGAAGCTCAACCGTGGATGGGTTCAGCTGGTGTTAGGGCGGTCGTGAGCGGTAGCAGACTGATCCCTCAGTGATCTGGCGAGGCCTCCTCGACTCTTCCTCGGCGAGAGGAAGAACCTCCAAGTACCTCCTATGCGGCAGCTGGTGGGCGTCGAAGAACGACGGGGGAGTATAGTCGAGTCGGGGGCTGTCCAAGACAAGGAGGTCAAGCGGCGTCGAGTCGAGCAGCAGGAGGCGGGATAGCGTTGATGATGTGGGAGGGCTTGCAGAGGCTGAAATCTTTGTCACTGACGAAGCTCACGGCCGCAGGAGCCGTGGTGGAAGCGGTGCCTTTGAGAAGACCAAAGGCGAGTCGAGCGGTGGGAGGAGGGAGCTCTTGAAGATGCGCTGCTCTTAAGCTGTGCTGCTCTTAAGCTGTGCTGCTCTTAAGCTGTGCTGCTCTTAAGCTGTGCTGCTCTTAAGCTGTGCTGCTCTTAAGCTGTGCTGGAGATGTAGAGTCTTTGGCGCGGTGAACTGGCAGCTGGGGGAGACTAGCGGAGGGGAGGACGAGGTTTTTACTGCGTTGAGCGAAGAGGAGGTGGAGGGGAGTTTATGTAAATAGTTCCAAGCAGAGACAAATGTGTGCTGACTTTGTGGTTTGAGTGGTTGGTTGGGAGCTAAAAGGTGGAGAGGTAAATTTTTGCTTGTGACGTTGACAGGCGAGAGGGGCAGCTTAAGAGCTCGGTGGCGCAGCTTAAGATCTCGGTGGCGCAGCAGAGGGAGCTTGCATAACCTCGTACCTGACTATCAGTACATGCGCCAACCTGCTGGGCCAGCAAGAAACGAGCGATTGAACGGGTAGAATTGTTCAAGCTTTGGATATTTGGCCAAGAGACAATCCTGTCCCTCGTATTTGTGGTTCGATGCCTTCTCCAACTGGCGGTGATGAAGACATTTTCTAGCAGAGAGCAAATGGCAAAGGTCCACGCTAACCCAAAAAGACCAGCTCCCGCTTGCGGCAAGCATGTGTGCACAAGATGTAACCTGTTTGTTAGAGGGATTGTTCTGGTGCTTTTCGTGACTCTTCACCGACAGTCACCGAAACCCTGCCCTGTTGATCCATTATATGCCTATGGACCACGTCGTTGACAGCCCAGATACGTCCATTGATAATTCCCTCACTCAAAAGCGAATAGCCTAGCTTGCTCGGCCCGTCGGGCACCATCCGACCCTGGGCCTGGCTCAAGCCTTCGCGATCCCGATCCCGATGCCCTGATTGTTTAGGTCGCAAACGCCTCTCATTGAGCCTAAAGCGCATCGGCTGAGCAGCCGGCCATTCCTACATCAAGCAGATCAATACTCAGAAAACATACACGGCACGTAAAGGCATGTACTCCGCTCTTTAGTCCAGCAAATCCATCGCTCAAGGACTCCGGCTCTGATAGAACGAGCTTTCCCCTTCTCCCTCTCTCAACCACACGCCCAGTCCTTCACCCACAACCCCCCAGTCCTCAGCCAACCACTCATCCACCAGCATCGCTCCCTGCTTGGTGCTTGCGCTCCGCAGCTCGGGGCTCAGTGGTGTTAGGTATGGCAGAGACTTGGAAGGAGAGTAGCTGCCGGAGAAGGGGAGGGAAAAGAGGGGAGACAGGTCTGTGTCTCATCTTGCGTTGCTCTGTGGTCTCTGCGCCATTGAAGGGCACAGAGATGTATCGTATCTGAACGCGTGAGACAGGAGGGCAAGATGCCTCGTGTCGAGTGAACATGTAGGTATGCATCCGCTGCGCTGCAACGTGTTGAGAAGGGTCATCTATAATCTTTTGCGTCTGTGTAATGTACACTTCATCGTACAGCTGCAGCCACCCCTGTCTACCCTTGTTGGCTCTTCGGCCTTGGCCAATAGCTCTATAATACCATGGTTAGCTCTGTCATCGTCCCCCTCTTACTCAACGCCCTTGACGTCCATCTCCCGAATCTTCCACTGTCCGTCAACCCACGCCTGCTTCTCTCCCAGGAAAGAAACCCGCTCTTCGCCCTTGGTCATCGCGTCAACCAGATAGCGCTGCGCCACCTCGCGCACTTGATCCTTGCTGACATCCAGAAGCTGCTCGCGCTTCTTCTGCTTCATCTCCTCAGTGATGCCTGACAGGAACCGGCCCATGCCTTCCTGGTTCACTGATTTGGGTGCGTCAACGCCTTGGAACACTGAGATCTTGGCCTCCTCCAGGTCACGGTCTGACCACTTCTTATCCGTCGCCCACTTGCCCGCGTTGCGCATGATGCTCAGTGTGTTCTGCGGGTTGGGGTCGCGGTATGAGTAGAAGCCAAATACACCGTCCAGGGGTCGAGAGTAAGCACCTCCGCCGTAGGCGCCGCCCTTCTCACGGATCTCATGGTGCAGGTGCTTGTGCGTGAGAAGCTGGGACAGAATCTGGAGCGGTGCACCATCCGCAGCCGTGTACGACGTCGTCGGCACGGCCAGGCCGCCATAGTAGACCTGGTACGGCAGAGGGAAGAATGTCTTGCTATCCCGGGGAAGCTGTCGGGGAGAAGGGTTCTTCAAGTTGAGCGGACCGCGCGAAAGACCATTCATGAAGCTCTGCAGCGAAGCGCTATTGTCCGCGACACTCTCTGAGCCGCAAGTAATGGCGGTGCGAATGTTTCCTCCAGCCAGCGCAAAGCTTTGGATCTGCTTCAGCTTGGCAATCACATCCGCCAGCTTGTCCGATTCGGGTCGGCTGGCGAGAGAAGTCACCAGCTGGACCTGGGAGAGACCCGACACTTGCTGTCGCAGCCACGCGCCGCGCGTGAGGCCAGACTCCGCGCTACCCATCGCGAACCGGTGGCCAGTAGACGCAATGTCGTTGACCACGCCATCGGCAGATGCCTGAAGAAGCTGTCGGATTCGAAGCGCCGCCTCGGGGCTGTCAAAGTCGGTTCCCAAGACGAGCTTCTGAATGATGTCAAACATGACAGGAACGTTGCGGTCCAGAGCCATGCCAGTGAAGATAAGACCCTCGCTAGCGGCGTGGAAGTCGGTAGGGGATGGTGTACAGTGGTATCCAACCGAAACACCGCCAGTCTTCAACTTGATGAGGTCCTCAAGCTGCTCGGTTGTCATATCCTTGGTACCAAGGCGCATAATACTGTCGGTAAACAGGGGAACTAGCTCACGCAGCTCATCTGGCAAGTTTTCCAACGTGTTGATGGCACGGAAGTAGGTCAAGCCGTTTGTCGGGGCTTCGTGCCACTGAATCTTGATTCCGTTGGCGTTTTCGTCTCGAACAACCACAGGCTCCTTGCTTCGGGGAATGTCCTTGACGTGAACAGTCGGTAGACAGCTCAAGTCTTCCGTGTTGGTCTTGTTCTGCTCGACAAGAAGCTCCTGCTCTTGCTTCTCAAAGTGCTTTCGGGCATTCTCCTCGCCGCCAGCCTCCTTGATCGCCGTCTGGATCTTACCCGAGAGCCGCTCCTGCTCCTCCTTGACCAAGTCCTCGCCAAAGGTCGTCGAAGGGGCCATGGTAAAGGTCAGGGCATTGTCGTTTAGCAGATACTTGTCGATCAAACTCTCCAAGTAGTTACCCTCGGCGAGCTTGGCCTTGAAGCCCGTGATGGTGTCGTTCCAGGCAAGAGAGTCAAAGGGATCAACGCCGTTGAACCACTTGGGCTTGAGGCGGTTGAGCATTGAAAAGCCAAAGTTGGCAGTCTTGTGCTTTAGGGCCAGCTCCAGCTGGTGCAGTGAACCATCAATCTTGGTCTGGTCAAAGCCCTTGTCGCGAGCGTCCCGCAGAATTTGCTGGACCTTCTCCTTGAGCCTGGGCACATCGGCCTCTTGAACACCAGTGAGACCAATAGAAAAGATGCCATGCTTAGCAGAACTATCATATCCAGCGTTGGGGCTCCAATCGGCGCCCATGCCAGCCTCAATCAGGCCGCGGTAAAGGGGGGATCCGTAGCCGTCCATCAATAGAGTCGACAGCAGGGCGATAGAGAAGGACTCGAGGACATTGGTAGTATCGCCCATTATCCATGAAACCGAGGTCTTAAACTGGCGATCGGCGTCCACCAGAGGATCCAGAGGGCCGTAGAGGGCCACATCCTTGGGACCGTCTAGTGTAATAGGCTCCCGGATCTCCTTATCCCCCTGAATCTTCTCGAAAGCTTGGAGCTGAGCATTTACCTGCTGCAGATGGTCCACCAAGGGCATATCGCCATAGGTGAACACCTTGGCGTTGCTAGGGTGGTAGTGTTCGGCATGGAACTTCTGCAGCTGCTCATAGGTGAGATCGGTGATCTTCTGGGGGTCGCCGCCCGAGTTGTTGATGTCGGGGAAAATGTAGTCGTGGAAGCGAATGTAGTAGAGGTACCCGGCATCCGACATTTGGCCCTTCATCTCGTTATAGACGACACCCTTGAACACCAGCTTCTTGCTAGCTTCATCCTCGGCGAGTGGGTTCTCTGGGCCGATTCGCCAGCCTTCTTGAGTAAAGTCGGACTTCTTGAGCAGCGGGTGCAACGTAGAATCGAGATAGACGGACATGAGGTTCTTGAAGTCCTGCGCGTTGGTTGTCGCAAAAGGGTAGAAGGTGTGATCCGAGGCCGTAAAGGCGTTCATGAAGTTGGACAACGTTCGGGGGAGCATCTTGAAGAAGGGGTCGCGGATGGGGTATCTATAACACCATTAACCATTGCATCCTTGTGTTCTTACAATAAGGGCCAACCATACTTGTTGCTGCCGCATAGCGTCGTATGCTCCAGGATGTGCGGAACACCAGTGTCGTCCGGAGGGTTGGTCTTGAAGCCAATCGAGAATACATTGTTGCTGTCATCGCGCGCAATGTGTAGGTAGTCGGCGCCCGTCTTATCGTGTTGCAGGTGCAAGGCTGTCAGCTCGAGCTCTGGCACATGCTTAGATCGCACGAGGGTGAAGCCATGAAGCTTCTCGCCGGGCTTTGGGAACTGCGACAGCTCCGTCACAGCTTTCCGAGCGCCGGCGGCGGCGCTGCGAAGCATTATGGAAGGGGGGAATTAAAAAAAGGAATTTTGAAGGTTGGAAAAACAAGAAAACTAGTAATACATCAAACAATCAGATAGTATACAAATCTAGATGCGATCCGAGGACGACGTCGCAAAAGAGTTGGGTGTCGTCAAAAGAAGAGGAGGAAAGATTGAGATTTCGCGATGCATGTCGTCGGTACCATGACGCCGGAACGCCTCGCCCCGACGGGATGGAAAAAAAGAGTACGTACCCTGGCGCTACAGCCGGGCTCACGGGCAGAGCCTGTCCGCCTACCTAGGTACCTAGGTACCTACCTAGTTACCATAACTATGAAAGTTTAGAAGAAGAATACCTAGCTTTTAGTAAAGATATATATAAATTAGCGAAGGAAAGACTTACTTGCTATTATGGGGCCTATAATAATAAAGTCTTTTCTTCCTAAGCTTATAGAGTCTTATAGCATAAGGTAAGTACCTAAATAGTCTCGTGTTTTTTGTCCTCGGCGGGAGCCTCCAGAGCCTGTCCGCCCACGTCAGTCGCCATGGATCCATGCGTAATTGTGGGTAGCCAGTGGGCGCTATTCAGCGGGCGGCCACTGTGCACAGCGCAAAATCCCCTGTATTAGTCAGTCGAGACTCGGCCTGTAGAACACTATCCTTTTTCCCGCCATATTCACGTAGATTCTGCTAAGAGTATACTCCACCGCAAAGGCTTGCAAAACCCATCCGAGACTCCATGAGCCTTCCATCCTGTCCCCATCCCAGCTACCATCTCCGCCGATGACCAACGAACCGTGGCTTCTACGTTGTGCGCCTTGAGACTCTAAGTCACGTTGCACTACCGCCGTTGCCAAAGTTGGTGACCATTGCCATTACTACAAACCCAAGGCCCGTTGAGGTACGAAGACATCGACTCTCCTCAACCATGGAACGTGCCGCTCTGCGCTCTGCGCTACACAGTGAGCAATTCTTGCGTGCACTCGACTAACAGCCTTTTCCTCCAACTTAGCCGACGCCATCTTTCTTCCATCCACTTTGCTGCTTATCCAGAACCATACGATCACCAAACCCTCCCCGAACCTGGTGACTAGAGTGCCTCGATTGCCTTGCCGCGACTACGTCGGTCTCCTTCATCCCTCCCCGATGCCCTCGGGCCTGGCAACTGCTCTCGTGACCCCCACCCAACCGCTTGCCATCCGCTGCCTGGATCTGAATCGTTGCTAAACTGGTGATGCCTGCCAGTCAGCTGGATGCTCCTCTGGCCAACGGGCACGACGGCCACGACGGCCACGAAGGCCACGACGGCCACGAAGGCCACGAAGGCCACGTCCATCCACCGCCGGCTCCCGCCAAAAAAGCCAAGGGCAAGAAAGCCATGGATTCCAACGAGGCAACGCGCCTTCTCCACGCGCGGATCTCCCAACTGGAGCAGGATGCCGCGGGCGAGAAGGATCAAGAGCTGGAAATTGGTGTGTTCTGCCCCCGTCGTCCGCAAGCGGCAAAAATCTTTCTGTCGGTGTCATCGCGCATGCAGAAAATGGCGGAAACGGGAACATTATTTGCTGATACGTAGCCGATGCAGAGCGCGAAGTTAAGAGGGCGAACCGTGATCTTCTCCAGCAGGTCTCCAAGATGGACAACATGCAAAAAATCGACCATCTCACCAAGCGGTCTAGCGAACTGCTAGCTGATATGCGACGACTTGAGCGTGAAAATCAGAAGAACAAACGGCGCGGCGACAACCTGCAAAAGGAACGAGATGCTAGTCGAACTGAGTTGAGCAAAACTGTGGGCCTTAAGGAGAAGCTCGAGAAGCTGTGCCGCGAACTCCAGCGTGATAACAACAAGATGAAGGTCCGTTACGGTTGCCCTCACGGCGGACTAGGTACTGACGTACACGGTACCAGAACGAGAACAAGGAACTTCAGACAAGCCAGAAGCGTAACAACACTCATTGGGATGAGAAGTACGCCACTCTCTTATCAAAACTCGAGGGGTATCAAGAAGAGAAGGATACCCCGAAAAAGCAGGTCGTGGACATGGAGGTTGACGAACTGTAAGGCTTCTCGCAAGTTTTCCTGGAAAAGCCAGTCTACTAACATTGAGTTCAGTTTCCGAGTCCGCTTCAAGTCCTTCATCGAACAATACGAGTTGCGCGAGCTGCATTTCCATTCCCTGATGCGTACGAAAGAACTCGAAGTCCAGTACCATATGGCACGATATGAGAGAGAAAAGAAGAACGCGGAAGGCGAATCAACCAAGGCTCGTCATCTCCAAGCACAAGTTCAAGCCTTCACCAAAACGGAGACAGAGCTTAGGAATCAGCTCAACGTCTACGTGGATAAATTCAAGCAGGTGAGTGGACTCGAGCGAGCGAGCGCCGCATGTTGACTAATGGCACAGCAGGTGGAGGATACCTTAAACAATAGCAATGACCTGTTCTTGTCGTTCCGCAAAGAAATGGAGGACATGTCAAAGAAGGGGAAGCGGTTAGAGAAAGAGAACGAGGCTTTGAAGCGCCAGAAGGAGGCAACAGCCGCCAATATCATCCGCATGGCCGAAGAGCGGCAGGATTGGAAGAAGAAGACGGACACCGCCGAGAAGAAGACCGAGAAGCTCATGAGCATCATCCAACAGATGCAGCAACAGGGACGTAAGGTACCACCCGGCATGGCCAGCACCGTCGAGAGCTGTTATTCAGACAGCCACGGAGGGAACGATGGTGACGAGAGTGACTACTCGGACGAAGACGGCGAGGAGGAAGAACTTAGCGAGTTCGACGATGATACAGAGGAGGAACCGCAGGGCAACGAGCAGGGAACGCCGGTGCCGTATGGGCCGGAGCGCCCTCCTCAGCCAGCTCCTGCGGCAACGACCAACGGGCACTAGGAGGCCACTCGGAGTGAGGCCCAAGCCGTAGCCACAACCTCGGGGGATGCCAGGGCGAGCCAGCCGGTCGTCTTGTCAGCCGGATTCCTTCCCGGACCAGCTGACGGCGATGATGAACGGTGGAGGCCCAGAGAGATCGAATCAGACATGACACGAGAGCAGTTTGACCAGCTGTTTGAGGACATGGTTGACTATATCTCGCGGACTGAGGAGCAGTTGGGTCTCAACTAGTTGGCTAGCAGGTTGGGTCTCTTGCTAGAGGTGCTTTTTGTTGCTGTTGCGTGTAAGATGTATTGTCGTAGCTTCCAGCAGTGTTAAACCATCATCGCCCTCCCTGTCTTGGCCGGATGGCTACCAGGCCTTGTACCATTGGTTCCAACAGAAAGAGGATGCTGTGAAGGCTCCGGGGCCTGTTCTCAGTGAAGCTACGATCTTGTATCCTGTGGGCATGTGAGTACTTTGGCTGCTTAGCACGCCAAGAGACAAAAGACGAGATGGAACCGCCGGAAAATGTTTAATACTTGAATAAAGAAGGCAGAAATAATCTCCTCTTCTATGCCACAAGAAGACGAGAAGGTTCAATTCGTCCCTGTGCCTTTCGCCAGTGTTGCACTGCATTGGACATCCGGCATCGGCATGTCGGGGAATACCAAACCCGATGGCCTGTAGTGTAGGGCGCGCTGACGATTAGGCCACCTTACCCATCCCACTTTGATAAGCAACCGCGCCGCGCAGCCCATCTCGTATAGCTTCGTTCTTACAACTACAACTCACCAAAAAAAGAACCCAGGTTTACGGTTTTCATCGATAACGCCGCAGCCATGGACTTTCTTCAGGTACGTCCATGCTCTCTTGACGCTGATCTCTTCTATCACTGCTCAATTCGCGCTTGTTTCTTGTTCAATCTACCATGACACCTGCTAACCTCTGCGCCAGCGTCTCGCGCGCATCCTTGATCGCCCGCTCTTCCCATGGAAGAAGCTCATCATGGGCTTCTCCGTCGGCCAATACCTCTTCGAGACCTTTCTCACCGTCCGTCAGTATGGCGTCCTCCAGAAAACCAGCCCCCCCGCCGTCCTCTCCAAGGAAGTCTCCCAGGAGGTCTTCGACAAGTCCCAAGCCTACGGTCGCGCCAAAGCAAAGTTCGAGATCATCAACGGCCTCTACAGTCAGATTCAGAATCTCGCCTTCATGCAGTTCGATGTCCTCCCCAAGCTCTGGTCCTGGACTGGTGATCTCCTGCTGAAATGGGCTCCCGCTGGCTTCACCGGCGAGATTAGCCATACTATTGTCTTCGTCTTGTCCTTCGCTGTCGTCAGCCAGCTGCTTCGACTGCCCGCATCTATCTACCAGACGTTTGTTCTCGAGGAGAAGTTCGGCTTTAACAAACAGACCCCCAAGCTCTTCGTCACCGATCTTCTCAAGACTCAGCTTCTGACCTTTGTCCTCGCGCCTCCCTTCCTTGCTGGCTTCCTCAAGATCATCCAGAAGACGGGCAACCAGTTCTTCTACTACCTGTGGCTGTTTGTCGCCGTTCTTCAGATGTTCATGGTTACCATCTACCCGATCGCCATTCTACCCCTGTTCAACAAGCTATCGCCCCTTGAGGACGGAGTTCTCAAGACCAAGGTCGAAGCCCTCGCTGCCAGCCTCAAGTTCCCCCTGCACGAGCTCTACGTCATTGATGGAAGCAAGCGCAGCGCCCACTCAAACGCCTATTTCTTTGGTCTGCCCTGGAAGAAGCATATTGTCATCTATGATACTCTGATTGAGAAGAGCGAACCCGAGGAGGTTGTTGCTGTCCTTGCACATGAGCTCGGCCACTGGAAGCTCGGCCACACTACCAGCCTCTTTGGTATCTCCCAGGTAAGTGATGCCGCGTTTAATCTACCAAGTGCCAATTGAAGCTAACGTTGCTATCTCCAGGCTCATACGTTCTATATCTTCCTTCTCTTCTCCGTCTTCATCAATAATCACTCGTTGTACTCGTCCTTCGGCTTCTTCACTGAGCACCCCATCATCGTCGGCTTTATTCTCTTCTCGGACGCCCTCGCCCCTATGGACCTGACTATCACCCTGCTCATGCACATCATCAGCCGCAAGTTCGAGTTCCAGGCCGACGCCTTCGCCAAGAAGCTCGGCTACCCCGAGGAGCTCGCCCGTTCGCTCCTCAAGCTCCAGATCCAGAACCTTAGCACTATGGACGCCGATTGGATGTATGCCAGCTACCACTTCTCTCACCCTCACCTGTCGGAGCGCCTCAAGGCCCTCGGCTGGAAGGGCTCCGAGGGTGTCACTGAGGGTGTTCCCGACAAGGCGCTTGAGAATTCCGAGAAGGAGGGCGTTCTTAAGGCCAGCGGCCGTGACGAGCTGTGATTTTATAGGAAGTAGAATACAGCATGTATAGAAGGAGAGGAGTTGTTCAGTGGGATCTACAATGCATTCATCAGAGACGTGGAAGATGCAATAGTCTAGAATAGACAGAGTGGATCCGGGATGGGGCTGGGCATCTGGAAGAGGGAATTGGCCAACCCTTAGACATGGATCTAGACTCATGTGTACAGTACAAGAACCAAGTGTATTTCTCTGCGCCACATCTGTCTATGGCATTGCTACCGATATGCTCTGGATGGATCTGGAGAGTGATTGTATCCGAGCGAATCTACGTGAGCCCAACGTACTCCGGGCTCCTCCATCTATTCGACGTCCGACTTGGAGGAATCATAGGATCCCTCTGAGCCAACCAGCTCATCCTCTTCCTCGGTCTCCTCCTCGCCCTCCTCGCCCTCCTCGGGCTTCAGGCCGTAGTCGTCGTGGAAGTAGCCGAGTTCGTGCGTCTGGACCTTGTAACCCATGCCCTTGAACGCCGTCTCCATGCCCTAAAGCAAGTTAGCGATAGATTCGAAACGCAACAGTCAACAACGTACCTCCTGCATAATCGTCGCAGCCGTCACGACAATATTGCTCTTGCCAGGCTCAAAACAGGGCAGGATAGTCTCGCGCATAGCAGCCTTCATCTCATCGACAGTAACGGCCCGCACACGCCGCAGCACCTCCTTGTCCCAATCCTTGGGCAGCCCGCGCACGACACCCTGGACAAAGTTCTGCTGCGCGGCGCTGGGCATGGTGGCCTGTTCATCGGCAAACATGACGACGATCTGGCTGATGGTGCCCTCGAGCAGGTGGCGGTCGATCTCAACTTCGCCCTCGGCGACCTTACGGATAGCGTCGAGCGAGGCACCGATGGCCTTGGAGGCGTCGGGCGAGCGGTACACGTGGTACGAGATGATGCCCGAGTTGATGTCACGTGAGAAGTATGAGCCGTAAGCATAGCCTGCGCCGCGGACGGCGTTCCAGAGAGGTCCTTCAGGGGCTTCAAGATAGCCGATAGCGACCATGATGGCTGCAAGGCGGGGGTCGGTGAAAGATGCCAGGCCCTGGGCTGTCGAGACGGAGTAGGAGCTTTCGAGTGTTGTCATGGGAATGATGACAGCGCCTACTGATCCAGGCTTTCGGCCTTCGGCGTTGAGCAGACTCACAGGCTTGGGGATCTGGATCATGTCCTCTGCCGCTGTGAGGGACTTGGAGAGCGTATCCCATGTAGACAGAGGCTCGGGAAGCGTGGCCAGGTTGGCCGTGACAAGAAACCGGAGGTTCTGGAAGGTGAAGAGCGAATCGCGGACGGTGTTAAACCAGCCGACGACCTTCTCAGGCTCCTTTTCGAGCAGCTTTTTGAGTCGCTTCAGGTACACAGCCCGGACGAGCACACGCTTGGCCACAGACAGAGACGATTTCTCCATGTGGAGAGCGGCGCTGACCTCGCTGGCCATGGATTTACCATCACGCTTCGATTCAGGAATGTCAGCCAGAGCCTTGGTGACGCTGGCCTTGAGACGCTGAGGGTCAAAGATGGAGTCGAACATCATGGTGCGAATCCATTCGATGGCTGCGGCGTACTTGTCGGGCTCAACCTGGAATTGGATCATAATGCCGTCTAGGTCGCTGAGGTATCGGGCAGAGTTGAGAGAGTAGCTAATAGTATCTCGCTCAAGCTCCATGACGACCTGCTCAAAGTTGACCTGCTTTCCATCGCGCATAATGTGCGTGTTAAAGAAGTTGTCACTGAAGATGGGCATCAGGGGCTTCAGCTCGTTAGGCACTTGAGACGTCCCAATGTGAATAGTGATGTGGACAAAATTGGTTGGAACATCTTCGAACTGAATGAAGAGAGGAAGCTTGCCTTGAGGCGCACCATCGATGAGCTTCTGCGCAGAGCCAGCGCCCAAGCCAACAGCACGGGCACGTCCAGCACGGGCAGTATCAGACTCGATGAAGTGGATAGAGTCTGTGCTGGGGACGCTCCAGCGGTCGATGACGGACGCAGGAATAGGCTCGTCATTCTTCTTCTTGGCATCTTCAAGGCGCTTGCCGAGCTTACCGAGACCTTCAGCGCCCAGTTCTTGCTTGCGTTTGGCGATTCTGGCTTCCTCGTCCTTCTTCATCTTGGTAGCCAGCTCATGAGAGGGCTTGCCAAGGATGGAGATATGAGGAGCATCCACCATCCACTTGCTGATAAAGTCTCGCCACTCCTTGTCCGACCACTTCTCAAGGACATCATACTCTTCCAAGTTTTGGAGATCCTTGAGCGTTGACCCATCCCGCTTGCCGAAGAGGTAGTCGGTGATGATGTTGGTGGCATAGAAGGACTCAGACGTCTCGGCATGGTACATGACCTGACGCTTCTCGCGGCGGATGCATTCTCTTATATAGTCCATGTCAAGCGGATTCGAAGCAACCCCCTTGAGCAGCTCACGTACTCGCTTCTCGACAAACTCGAGCTTCTCGGTAGCGACACCGGTTGGCTGCAGCCAAATGACCGAGTTGGGACGCGGATCCAGCCAGTAGGAGACGGAGCTGGCGAGCTCCTCGCGTTCGACGATGACGTTTTCCAGAATTGAGACGGAGGAGCCACAGAGATATGTGAGCAGCACGTTGAGCGCAGACGAAGCGATGAGGTCAATGCAGTCGGGGCCGAAGAAGCCGACTAGGATTTCGCCGACAGTCTCATCTTCTTCAGGGAACTCGGCGGTTACAATCTGGGACTCGTTGATCTTGGGAGGCTGGGCAGAGTCAATCCAGGGCCTGTTGAGTCGTGCTTAGCTAGATCATCAACATGTGGAGATCAGGAATCACGAACCGTTTGAATGGGGTATCAAGAGACGGAATATCGTCTTTGATGGACTCTTCAAATTCCTCAAGAATCTGGAGCAGGTCGTCCTGGTTCACCTCTCCAACAAGGCACAGGCACAGGTTTCGGGGCTGGTACATATCTCGGTGGAATTGGCGGATGCGCTCAGGTGTGAGAACGCGTAGGGCGTCTGTCATGCCACCAGTTTCATAACGGAAACCGACATTGTCAGGGTAGAGAAGGCGACGAGCCTTGAGGTCCATGATCTCAGAGCTTCGGAACTGTACAGCTTGCATCTCGGAGTAGACAACACCAGCATCATTGCCTTCGCCATCGATATGCCAAACCTCGGTCACGATGCCTTCATCCGTGATGGTAGGCAAGACAACATGCTCGAGGTATACGGGGAGAATCTGGGCGAAACCATCCCACCCGGCGGTCTCGAGGGTGTAAGCTGTATGGTCGGTGGCAGTCCAGGCGTTGGTACTGGAGTAAGCTCGGGAAGAGAGCTTGTCGAGAAGTCCCTTGTACTGATAGCTTTTGGAGCCCATGAAGATGAGATGCTCAAGGGTGTGAGGAGCTCCCGAGTCGTCAAAGATCTCAGTGGCTAAGGTGAAGTAACCGTTGACCTTGGGCCCTTTGCGATCGGCGACAACGACTTGCATGCCGCTGCGCTCAGAGACATATTGGGTGATTGTGCAAGGAGCATAGTCGGTTTTGAAGCTCTGGATCTTGCGGAAATGCGACTTTGGTGCTGCCGACGGCATTTTGAAGTATTTGAGACCCGGAAGGCTCCAAAGGGGACTTGAAAAGTTAGCAGGATACTCAATATTAAGATGAGAGGGGGGGTGGGCGAGAACTGCAATACAAGAGGTTTATATGACAAATGGCGAAACAACAACGTTGGCAAAACCAGAGTAGATAAGATGCATAGGAGAAGGGAGATTTGGAATCAAAACGTCTTGACTCTGAATCACTGCCTCATCTGACAGTCCTTTCTGCAACTCAAACTTCCGGTACGGCGAGTATAACTCAGTAACAAGACAAAGGACACAACTGACTAAAGACTGGAGATTGCAAGATACTGGTTCGAGAGAAGAAAGTAGGTAAGTATGCTGAGCAGGGCAACTACCGCTGCAACAGCGTAATGTGAATGGGTCGTTTTGGGTGACATGGCGACTGAGATGAGGAGTGGATGGTCTTTGTTCTCGAGTTGAGGTGCAGAAGCAGAAGCAGTCAGTGAGCGGCCCGGACAGCTTCACAGCCTCACCATGAACTGCTCCTGAAGGCCAAAAATGAGACAGGTTAAAGAGCGAAGCCTGCTAGGAGGGCGAGGAGAGTTCAAGTGTATATATCCTCTGGCAGCATCGCACAGAGCTGGTAACACGGCGAGGGAGAGTAAAGACCCCACTATGACAGACAATTGACGACAAAAGGAAAGAATCGAAGTGAAACAGGGCAGTTCATAAGGCAGATCAGGCAGCAAAACACACAAAGAACATGACGCACGATGCAGTCAGCAAAGGCAAGGGAAAATAAACAGCCTCACTCACCTTGAGATTGTGGGCGTGGGAAGCTGTGTGAGTGAGAGGGAAGACGAGGAAGAGGGGTCCAATCAGTGAGAATGGGCCTGGACGAAAAAAATACCCCGCTATCGACACACAGACATAGGCAGCACTACCATATGTAGGTAGTTATGTCACCAGCGCAGCTAAGTACCTTAGACAAAGTGGCAGAGGAAGAGGAAGGAATAAGATAACGATGGGCAGATTGATGGTTGTTTATACATTCCTTATTTATCCCTTCATAAAACATGGACTCGTTGCCTCAGCTGCGTTTGCCAGCGGTGTAGCCAAACAGATAAAAGCACATTCCCAGCTCCGGGCAGGCACGGCCCTGCTACGTCTCTTCCCATTCATTCAACAGCGCTGAGAACAATGCAAACCGGAAAGAGTGGGCTCTTAGAACAATGCTATGGCGTTGGCCTGTGCGCTTATTGGCTGCACAACCACTAAGCGCACTGGCCACGACATCAGCCACGCGCTTGCCTGAGCTCTGGGCTTTCAGTGCAAGGCAGGCACTCTGTACCAGGTCATGACGGCAGGAAAGTTGCCAGCTTGTGGCTGGCCGATGCATCTTGCGACAGGCACAAACACCAACAACCAACATCTCATGATTCCTCACGAGCGCCAATTCCCAATTAAATTGCAATAAAAAATCCGGCCTCTCCAAGGCTGAATAATTATGAGCCAGTTCTGAAAGCCACAAACGGGACAACGACACCATCGTCCATTTTCTCTGCAGACCGCGAAGCACGATATAGCTTCACCAGCCTACCGTCGATCTCTTCCTTTGCGACAACTTCTCTATATCGCCTACCACTCTTCCATCACTCGAAAAATGGCTGCAGAAATTGAGCCATCACCACAGCAACTCAGCGACGCTCTCGTCGCCTTCTCCCTTGACGGTCGCTTCCCCGACGATGTCTCCGCCCTCCCTCCCGTCTCCGAAACCGACCTACAACCTGCAATCCAGGCTCTAGCCCAGGCAAAACAAGAGCTGGAGGTAACTTGACTCCGTCTCAAACGACAACATTGCCATTTCGCCAGCCATGATGCTCACGACGCCCACAGACCGAGCTACGTACCATCAACGAAGAGACCAGAGAAGACGTCACTTCTTGGGTACGGAACGCAAAGACCCTTCAGGAGGATATTATACGCTCAAAGACAATCGCCAATGATATTGTGCGGCAATCCGAAGCTCCAGACGTTTCCGGCGAGGCCATCCAAGATGCTGAGGAAAAGGCCGAGCTCTTGAACCGAGAGGTTCAGTACAGCCAGCAGCTCCACGGCGTATTGCGAGGCATCCAGTATGTCAACGAACTTCTGAGCGAGGTGGAGGCTGCCAAAAACGAGCGCCGCATTCTAGACTCGCTAAGACTTCTTGAGAGTATGTTGTCGCTACTGCCTCGCCCATGTTGTCATCGCATTAACTATCTCGCATAGAATCATGGGGAGCACTTGACCAAGTCGGCGTCAGCAAAACTTGTCGAGTCATGAAACTACTCAACCTCCGAAGTTTTGAGCTCAAGTCCTCTGTTCATGAAGTATTTGATCATGTTTGGAAGATCCTGGTCCACGTCGACATTGAATCCCGCCAAATCGCCGTGCACGATGCCGTCAAGGGTAAGATTGCTAACTTTCAAAATGCATCCGTTGCTGACACTTCTTAGATGAGCAGATGAACCTTGCCGATGCTGTGATAGGCCTTCAGGCTTACAAAGAAGTTGATGAGCGCATGGAACAGCTTTGGCGCAACGTGGATGCCGCTATCGTGTCTCCACGCATGGACACAAGGAGCAAAACTCTTCCTACGATACAAGCAGAGGGAGAGGTTCTAAAGCTTTCAGGGGAGGCCTCGCAGTCGGTCGAGGCACTACTCACTGACCTAGAGACGGTCTTTGTTTTCCTCTCCCAAAAACTTCCCTCAGACCTCCTACCATCACTCGGCAACTTTATGATGGCCGATGTGATTCCCAAACTTATTGGAGGGTGGCTCAATGCCGCTGTGCCTTCATCGTTGACAGAAATGGATAGGTTCCAGGCCATGATCAAAAGAGCACGAAAGTTCTGCGAAGCCCTCTCCAACAATGGATACACGGGCTTTACAGACTTGCAGAACTGGGTCGAGAATGCGCCATCAATATGGCTTGGGAAATGCCGGGAAACGACCCTCGACTCTGTTCGATCCAAGTTGCTCAGTGGGATTGGCGAATCTAGGCAGGTCGAAAAGGTCGAGAAGCAGATGGTGTCCATCGCCGAGGGCAAAAAGATCACCAAAACCCCTGGAGGAGCGGCAGCGACCTCTGAATCCAACGAATGGGGCGCCGGTTGGGGTGATGCGTGGGACGATGAAAAGGACCAAGCTGAGAGCCAGCCCAGGCCCAAATCCAAGGGGCGAGACTCTACCAAAGCCGATGAGGATGACGGTGCAGACGCGTGGGGCTGGGACGACGAGGACACCACGGCTGAGCCCCACCATACTCAGGAAACTCAGAAGAACGACGAGGAAGAGGACGACAGTGCCGCGGCTTGGGGCTGGGGTGATGACGATACGGCTCAAAGACCTGAGCCTGAGCCAGCAGTCCGGGGCAAACCCCCTAATCCCTACGACGAAACCCGAGAGCTCGTTCTTCGGGAGACGTATAACATTTCGTCTATGCCCGAGCCGGTTCTCGAGCTTATCTACACCATCCTAGAAGACGGCGCCGCATTGACAAGAGACGACGTTGAATACGCTCCTGTCGCAGCTACCGCACCAGGCTTGTTTGGTTTGCCCACCTTTGCTCTAGCTCTGTTCAGAGCCATTTCGCCCTACTACTACTCGTTCAGCGAGGGTGGCAACATGTGAGTCCTCCTTGGCGTCAACTGATTGAGCATGCATCTGACCCTGGGGCAGGTTCCTGTATAATGATGCCATGTATCTAGCTGAAAAACTGTCCGAGTTTGCCGATGGATGGAAGAAGCGTGGGGACCTCACTCCCCGGGCTCGAAACATGCTGCGCCTCGACAACGACATCAAGAGCCTGCAGAGCTTCGCCAACCGCAGCTATGCCAATGAGATGAACATCCAGAAGACGGTGCTACGGGATCTTCTCGGTGGATCTCATAGCCTGATGCAGCAGGACGAGATGGAAGCATGCATCGAATCCGGCACCGCCCGCATCCGTACCATGGCCGTTATCTGGAAAACCATTCTCGCCCGCTCAGTCTGGACCCAGGCCCTCGGCTCGCTCGCCGAAGCCCTCGCGACAAAACTCATCACCGACGTCCTCGAGATGTCCTCCATTGGCCAGGACGAAGCCTATAACATCGCCAAGCTCATTGCCACGGCCACGGAGCTCGACGATCTCTTCCTGCCCAGCAACCTCACAGGCACCAAGAGTAGCGACGACGAGGTTCCTCAGACGGCGCAGTATGCGCCTAGTTGGCTGCGGCTCAAATACCTCAGCGAAGTCCTACAGAGTAATCTCAACGAGGTGCGCTACCTGTGGTTCGAGAGCGAGTTGAGCCTGTACTTTTCTACATCAGAAGTTATTGACCTCATTGAGGCTAGCTTTGAGGCGAATCCGAGGACGAGGGAGACGATCCGCGAGATTCAGTCGAAACCGGCGCCTCTAGCCGGGCGGTGAGTGAGAGTTGGATTGGATATTGTACCAGGTTATAGGTGACGCGGTGATAAACTCAATAATTGTCCAAGACCTTGAGACCCTCTGATACTTAGTTTGAAATATAAGCCATAAAAGGAGAGCAGCCCTGTAAGGAATATTGTGAATCGTTTCATCTCAGTTATTCATAGAAAGGAGCCCTCAACAATTGTTGCCAAGATTACAAAATACACCCTCCTCATGTTCGAAGTTCAGCACCCAAACCAATACGCTTCAGAAATTGCCAGTCTCAAACAACATCCTCACAGTCAAGGCGATCCCTCAGCCCAAATTCATCCACTCCATGATGTCTGGTAGAGTTGTGGTTAGAGAACTGACCTACCCTATACTGAACCATTGGAATTTCTCAATACGTAGAGAAGATGTTCAAGATCAAGACAATAACCCTGGTGCGTTTACTACTGCCTCGAGATTCTATCCTAAAGGCTGGTCGAGGCCCTGGTCAATTTGCTCGTCTTGGCTATAGGCCCAGCGGATATGGAGTCACGACTACGACACTTCACCTGGAAGCATCAGCAATCTAACCAGGCAACAAGAATGGGTTACCCCCAAGAGGAGAAGCCCCTGCTGGGTTTGGAATCGGAGACAACAACATCGTCTCTGTTCTCGTCTCCCTGCCGGGCTTCATTTCCAATGGCCTGCCTTGACACAATCACTGCATGCTCACCTGTTGAGGATTCACCAGAACAGCAAGCAAGCAAGCCCACTCATGCAGTCGCACAAACAATCACATCAGTCGAGTCATCAGGCCACCTCATCCTCACCGACTCGCCCTGGCCGGAGACTCACAGCAAGGCAATCCGCGCTCCCCGAGACAAGGCAACAAGAAAACTCTGTGAGACAAGAGCCAACGCAAGGCAGGGCAGAGGCGCCCGCTGACAGACGGGATTGCCTGCAACGTCATGGGCCAAGACATGATCGATGAGTGCGAAATGCCCGTCTCCGATGACCGATCAGGTTTCTTCTGTGAGAGGGCGCCTCTGCTGGACCGACGTCCTCGCCCTAGCTCTGGTATGACGGCAGGCGTAGTCTGTTGCCTTTCTGGCTCACATGGAAACACAACAGTTGCAAGAAAACGCCGCCGGAGGAAGTCCATGTCCGAATACGGCGTCTGAGACAGCGGGCTGTTGCGCTCTCATCGATGTGGGCTTGGCTGAGACTTGATGCCGGCATGAGGCATGAGGCATGAGGCATGAAAGGTGACACATCCGGGCGTGGATGGCATAGTATTCGTTGCACAGCTCATCCTGAGTCACGGGCACTGCCAAGGCCACGGCAACGGCTCCGTGATGCTCTGCCGAGTCCATCGCGCAACAACGGGCGGCGTCGGGAAAACGGTGAAGAGAAAAGCAAGGCTCCGCTGGCCGATGTGAGACAGCAGCAGCCGCAACAGGCGCCCACATGCGCCGAGGTCGCCGCCTCCGCAGGGCCCAGTCCAGCCCCGGCTAGGGAGCTTTGCACCGATCTAGGGGATCCGGCGCAGGGTTCCGCTTGATCAAACAAAGGGTTGGAGGTCGAAGTCGAATCGACAAGAAACCCACCAAGGAGAGGCTGAGGTTGTGTTGCTGGCAGTTGAGGCCATCTCCAGACTCCAATGTCAATGCTGGACCCAATGTCAATGCTGGACCCAATGTCAATGCTGGACCCAATGTCAATGCTGGATCCAATGTCAGTGCTGGACCCCTGAGAGACCCCTTCCATCTCGTTAGGGCAGTTGGTGGTGTCTCAGACAAGCAAGCATCTGGGTCTGGGCCTGTCGTCCACGGATCTTTCATCTGTTCGATCCGGACTTGTTCCAAGCCTCCGGGGGCGCCACCCGGGCCATAGCACCCATGACGTCGGCGCTTTTCTTCCGGGCCTTCCGTTCGAGTCCGGGATATCCATGGACATGGAATAAATCCTACAGGAACCCATCCCAATCCTCCAGCGATTCCTGGCCTGGCCCAGCATCGCCACATGCTGCTCCTACATAAAACGCCCCGACCAAAATAAACCCAACAGCCCAGCTGTCATCCAACATGGTTCACCCCAGCACCAGGACCAGTCTCCCGGGACCGAATTTTCCTGTGTCACACCCGAGTAGGGGAATGAGAGGCATCCTTTGGCGTCGCCCAGTGAAACGTGACCAGATGAATATGCGAGTAATGAATGGCCTGATGCCCAGTCAGCTTGTGTGGGATTAATTCAATGCATGGTCCTGGTGTCATGAAGCTGTTGTTTCTCCGCAACAGGGGCTGTCTGCGGTCCGACTCGCATCTACCTTTGCCAAAGATTGTTGTCGTGAAACAGACGCCATGTTGAGCCCACGAGAGACGAGAGACGAGAGACGACGAGAAACGCCATCAGATGTCAGATGTCAGAGTCGGACTGCTGCGGCGCTTGATAACCCTGCTAGACTCCCACATTGACTGACAGTTGACGTGGCACGCCTCTGGGCGTTGCAGTTGAACCCAAGTAGAGTGGTGGTGAGCTGAGTAGAGCAAGTACTGCTACGCCCGCGATACATCCGACATCGTCATTGAGGACACATCATGGCTGCCAGTCGTCGAATGCTGCCAAACCATGCCGGTGACAACTCACCTGCATCTTGTGTGTTGGAAGAGGTCGCTCAGCTGATAAATGCTGATCTTAATCTTGCCGCCCTCTCGCGCGGGGAGTCGATAAGGCGAGCACTCCTATAGTAAGGACTGCAAGGTGCACAACATATCGGACCATGACCGTTCGCCGGTATTGAGTGATTGAGTGCATTGCAGGTTCCAGAAGGACCAAGGTTCCACCTTGGGCAAGTCAAGATTACAGTTATTACAGCTCAGGTTTCACCACAAAGGGCATGCCCTCAGCCGAATATGCGCGTGTGGGTTGATGGCTTGAAGCCCAGGTTGGCATCGCCGGCGTCCGCCGCGCCAATTCTGCGCAATTCTACGCAATTGGCGTCTGCATCCTTGGCCTGACAACGAAGACTACATTGGCGAGAGAAATGGCATGCATGCATGCATGCGTTCGTGCCTCAAGAAAAATGAGGCGGCTGCCGCAACCATCCGGGAGGCTGGAGATGAGATCAACCACACCCTCCATTTCTCGTGCGGTACCATTAGCCTGGTGCTGGCCACGCACTTTCGATCTTGTCGCCGTGCCGCGCCGGGCTGCGACTCGCCAGGAACGGTCATACGTGCTCCTAGGCCGAACTGCATTATGAGCGTAGGGTGACATGGCCAGCAAAATGACCAGTCAGTCTGCAAGACGACACATGGGACCGGCCCGAGCCACAATCATCGATTTATGGCGCCGCCCTTCATAACAGAGAACCTCTCCAACTGGTCGGCTAGGTCCCTCCGATGCCAGCATGCATCACCCGCTTCTTCATGCAGGCTCCCACCTGCTCAATTCGTTGGAGAAAATGAGGTGAAAGATAGCAATCGAGCTCGATGCCGCAGGGAATCGTGGCTGCAGTCGTCACCCTACATGTAACATGCAGCACAACTGACCAGGTGACCGAGGGAAGTTGACTGTGCCGTAGGTGCCTAGACCGCGGTGTATACGCGGTGAGAACAACAAGGCTGAAGGGCGCAAGCATCGCCGAATGAGGTACAGTGGTGGAGTAAAGGTTTGCCAGCAAACTCGATATCATTGCCCCAATGCTGGCCAAAGTGCCATGTTGTCGGGTTACATCCGCCGATTTACCCATCTTGTCTCTGAGTTGGCGGGGCGAACCCTGTTCATGTTAAGGATCTTTTGGATACATGGCCGAAATCGAGGGAGCCTCTTCTTGATTGAGAATATTCGACCGAGCTGACGGAACACGAGTGCGCATCCTCCCCAAGCAACCCTCAAAGGACAATGTAGAGATGTTACTTGTGAAAGACGCCCTTTTTTGCGGATACGGGCTCATTGCCCGAGTTGGGGACGGCACCTTGCTACGCCGCCTTTTCAACCTCCTTCTTGTCACTGACGCTAGGGCAAACTCGATGCTGACATCCAGGTTGTCAGATTGACTAGACATTGACATGCTGCTCTGCCACAGTACAGCTGGTGCGTCAAGACAAGTGACGAGGCTGTTGAGGTGCCAGGAAAACAGTGAGTAGGAAGAAGAAAAAAGAAGCCTTCTGTGTACTCCGTACAGAGTACAGTAAGAGGATCTCCATCCAGGTTTGAGGTGGGCCCCGATTGATGAGGACAATTAAACTGCCAACACGAGTTGAGCCAGCCTAGGACAAGGTTCAAGCCCCCGGTGCTTGCGGAGAATGATCGACAATCCCTGGAATAGCCATGCGCTCACCGCCCGCGCCCTGCGGTAGTCTTCAGGGGTTCCGAAACCACTGGCCTCCATGAAGGATTCTAGAAGGCTGAGTCTCGAAGCATACAGTATGCCCGCAGACCAGAGCCCGGCAAACGCGTCTGAATGCGAGGTAGGGATTGTTGACCTTGAAAGGTTCTCGACCTAACAGCATCAAGACGGGAAGTCCAATACGGCCAACGAATTGCCTGACGTGAATTGCACAACCGGCGCCTCATGTCTCATGAAGGCTTTGCGAAACGCCCAGGCGCGTGACAGGATGTGGAACAGTTTATCCATCTCATACGAGGTGGCTCAACGGCTGCCAACTTAACTCGGGCGTAGCAGATGCTGTAGATGTGGTCAGAAGGCTGAGCAGGAGTGTCGTTCCAAAATGCAGACAAGTCTCTGATGTCGTGGGTGTTTTCCCTGCCATTGTGACTTCTTGTCAACTCGTGTTCCTGTCGCGAATGAGAGGTGACATCAAGAACATTTCTCGATCGTTTCTGAAGGACATGGTCACCTGTCGCAGCGGTGTACAGACCTCGCGGTATGATAAAGTATCGACTGCAACTGTTATGCACAGCGCTACTGTGCATCGTGTCACAGCATCCCGTTGCCTCGTTCTGCTGTGTATCTGTGATGACTTTGATGAGGCAGAAGCCCTATCTTCAGTGACCGCGCGTGTGTGGTCGATAGAGGAACAAGGGGTTGTAGTTGAGTGCGCGGACGCTAGCAAACAATGGCGCCTCAGCCCAACGCTCTGATGTCCTGGGGATCGGTCCCGTGAAATTGGGTCGGACTTCCTTTGCCGCTAATAAACATTGTCAGGAATGTTCCTTTTTGGAAACCTCGATTCGGAAGGGTCGTATTCCTACCGTAACAACTTCAAACCCGAGTTCCAGCAACGCTGCTACTCTACTTCACACTTCCCCACGACAGCCAGGAGCACCCCTTACTTTGCTTTGCTTCACATCAATGATGCGCATGAGGCCCAAGCGCCCCGCTATGAGCAAGGGCTCGAAGGGGCGTATTGTTTGAGGCTGGTCGTCATGTCGCCTTTTTCGATCCCCAGGGGCGCCGGTGAGTTCACTGGTAAATACATAGGCGTCCGGGTGGTTGTTCTGCTGAAGGGGGGCGGCGCTGAGCCCTCCGTGTGGCCTGTTTCTTGCATAGCATGGTGTATAAGCCCTTGTGATGCATGCATCAAGAGCGTCCATAAGCTCGGGTCAGTCGACGGCAATGGGTCTACGGGGTAATCCAGACTCGGCCGTGAAACTTGGGGAACCAATCCAGAGTCGTGTCGTTCCCTCGTAGACGCGCTGGCTGACCTTATCAGCATCGTCAGAAGCATGTAATAAAGGGCTTGATAATACGAAAGCTCATTTCGTATAAAAAGGGCACCAGGCTAGGGCTTGCCTCGAGTCATCCCAGAAACTCAAGATGCCGCCTTTGCCCCGTGCGTCGCCCAGGCCAGCCTGTGCCTGGTCAAAGCTGTTGAGGCCGGCAACACCAATGAGGGGTGGAGACTGTGCAATAATACCAAAACATTGGAATCAATGTCGCGGTATAGAATAGACCATCATGAACTGTTCAGTTCTTATGCACACGAAAAAGACCATCTACCAAGGTTGCGCTCAGACAAGGTGTCTTCTCATCAATCCGACGATTCGTTTGCTGGCGACAATCCCCGAAACTTGTTCATCGATCGTGACGGATGACAGATCGCTGCCAGTTTGGTATATTAGAGCCGTCAATAGCGATGCCTGCCGGCTTGATTGTCGTTCTGAGTATCCATATACAGTGGACAGAACTGATAGATTATGGACCGGCCGGGTGTCATTAGCCTGCGACTCTAAACTGCTGTCACCGTCCTGTCCAATCAATGAGCCCCAGTCTTCTCTGGCAACGTGTGGGACGCAGCGGCAGGCGCGCAATAGACGGGCGCTCCCGCGGGCATCCCACTGTGTGGTCTGGATCAGCCCAAGTGATGTGCCCTTCAGTGCGGGATGAGTTTGCGTATCACATCACAGCCTCCAACGTGGCTCCTGCATGCCAGGATGTGGCCAGATGAGATTGCCCGATAGGGAGAACACAACCCAAGAGGTGTCATGGCGTGCGGCCGACCCATAAACGCAAGCAACGCAATGCGGGGGTGCTTGCGAATAGGAGACTGGGGAGGGATTTATCGTTATGGCACGAGTAACAGATGATCTGAAAGCCGACTTCCGTGGGATATCGTCTCAGGTAAAGGGGTCGGCGGAGCGGAAGATGAGTTGGTCAAGATTGAGTTAACTATGCATCAGAGGAAGATCGATATTGGGTTTTGGTCCGCGTGCGGCTCTGTAATAGAGTGCTCCGTGTAGTGCCTAGGGTAGACCCTTGAGCCTTCGAGCAACAACATAATGACCTCGAGGGAGGATGTCGAGCTAGTTCCTCTTCCAATACCACGCGCAGTCCAACATGCTCCAGGTTAATAAGACCGACATATGCCTGAGGCTGAAGGAAGCGAGTGATTAGAGCTCGCCTCAGGCGGACAAATGATTTCTGAGAGCTGGCCCGCAGTGGCCTCGGCCTCGGCCAGGGTCTTGTCTTTGATAGGGAAGTTCGCGTGGCTCATGTGCGATAGAACTGTGTCACTTGCCGCTGGCATAGCATTGCATAGCTGCAGCACATCAGGTGCGCGCCCGTAATGACGCGATAGGCTGCATGACGAAATTGGACGACACGTTGAGTCCTTGTTCAATCCAACAAGCCGTTTGCCCAGGCTCTGACACAGACGCTGATTGCATGCCGTAGTAGAGGCTTGGCTCGCTGTGGTTGGCTGTCATCCCAAAAGAGGGTCGATCTTTTTGACGTGCTGCGTAGGGGAGGGCACGTGGACTCAGCCCATCGTATACTTAAAATGAGGGGTTACTGGGTGTAAGTCTTGGAACGGAATTGTCGGCATCCTCCAATTGTCGTGTGTAAAAGCCCGACTGGCAAACCACCGAGACAATGCCCAGAGAGGCATAATGACGAGTAGCAAGGCTCAAGCGTCACCCAAAGACTGCTTGGCAGGCCAATGGCTTGGCATCTAGACACTGCGTAAGTGGTGGGTAACCCCTGGAGGAAGAACCGACCATGCAGCACAGGAATTTGAGAGAAATGAATGGCAGACAAAGGCGGAAATGCGATAACTGAATGCACCCTAACCGGCGTGTGATAATCTCAAACGGAACACCGCATCTCCTGGAACTCCCTTGGCGGTGTCTTTTCCATCCATCTTTCCCGCTGCTAACGGAGTACGTAAGGACTCCGGCCGGGCCGCATCTTGGGGCATGCTTCAGGCAATGGCCGACGCGGCCGATGCGCGGCCCCTCTTAAGGATGGAGACAGGGAGATGACACCTAGCTGTTTCCTTTCTAGCGAACCAAGTTGTGAGGAATTGACCGTATTGTTTCCAAAATGCCATATGGCGTCGCTGCCTCGGGGGATGGTCCATTTGCTCCTAGAACAGCCACGTCAGTAATGGCCCCCAACAACGTCCCAGTCATGACGTCCCTAGTGAGCTTCCAGAATCCAGAATCTTGAGTGTGATGACCGAAGCGCTCGCCGCATGATTATTCATGCATGTGTACTCGTACTAGGAGCGCAAATACTGTGAAATGCCACTTTGCGCCCCTAGTCTTCCATCGTCGCCATCTGAGAGACGAGATCTCCCACGTCACCGATCAATCTCGTTTGCTCGGATAGCATATTTGAGCGGTCTGGCGTTGCTATTCATGAGCTCGTCGTATTCCTGCGGCATATCAAGCCATTCTCGGGTGAATCCAGAGTGGATGAGCTGATCGGGGGGCAGTGCTCGTTTCTTGTTGCTGAAACAAGACACAAGGCTGATGGAATATGGAGCGAAAAGCACAGTAAGCTGCTGCATTGTAGCTAACCATGCCGAGACACTCCATAAGCCTCACTCGTCCAGGGGTCAAAGGCCATAAACTGGAGGGCCTGAGGTGCCAAGAGACGGTTGGCCCCATGTCTCACAACGGGGCCCCTTGAGATCCCCAAGGGGCCGGACATCGGCACTATTGGATATCTCAGCCGATTGGACAAATGACGGGCAGAGACGTCATGGCCCTCCCCCACGTAACGCAATTCCGAGTCCTTGCCCATTCAATAGCGAATCAGAATCTCTATGGCGGCCCAAGACGTCGGTCCCGTTTCGACAGCGCCTTTGCTTTTGGAGTCTGAGGGTATCCAACCACTGGCGCAAATATGAGCGACTTCCACACCGCATGTGATATGACTATCGTCTTGGTTGGCATCTCTCGTTCTGTTGCATCTTGGGGTCAAAACAGTGCTCCCTCGTGATCTATGATGCCTGATTGTCTTAAATGTCGGTGTACAAGCGAAAACAGTTGCCGTAGTTCGTAGGCTCGCCCGCAGGACCCCGCACTGGAACCTCGGAACACTCCAGTTCGTGAAGCACTGAGCGACTTCAACCGAAGACGGTTGAAAGAACCGCAATGAGATCGACATCACATCGCAAGCAGACTTTGGCAGATCAGAGGCCGTTTGCGGCGCAAGTGATCTGACTGTGGTAGGTCGGAAGATGGGAGAGGATTATCGTAATACCGAGGACAGTGCAGCCAGGGGCCTGGTGGATGCCTGACAAGGCTGCAGAAGATGTTGCTGCACCGAATGTTCGTGACGAGAACCGGGGGACGGCGTCCATCAAGATGGGTGAGCGGCCGCCCAGGTACGGAGTAGGGCATGCGTTCTCCGTACTCCACGGCCGAGATAGCTGGAGGGTCCCCACACGAGATGCTTCCTGCAGCCATTTGGCTTTTCCTACAGGCACACCCGTGCCAGACTCCGAGCCTGCCGGGGGCCCTCGTTTTTGGCCCCTGTAGCTTGGGCCCTGAATGAAAATTGGCGGGAGTCGGCGCCAAAGGATCGACGAGATGATGATCTCATTCCGTTGTTGGCTGTCCCAGGCGTTTGTTTCAAGATGTGTCGGGTCCAACAGATTGAGGGCGCCGTCAAATCATGTGGCGCGCTGGCGATATGTCGACAGAGGATGGCGGAATGTGGGATAGGCATCTGGAACCTAGGACCTGGTGCTGCCAGAAACTTTTGCCCATGACGCTTCTCAATCCGTACACCTGGGTCAAGGACGTGATTGGCTTCTTCCCCACACGGTTTTCCAGGCCAGCGTCTGACCCGTCTGGCCCCTCGCGGCTGGGCACGTCTGGGATTCATAATTACGCGCCCCTTGATTGTTCTTGGGTCAAGGAGCAAGTGACTATTCCGCTCCACCGACAGCAGGCGATCGGGTACTCTGTAATGCCATCATCGGTGAAGAGGACTGCGCCGCGTTTCGAGATGTGTCAAACGGCCAGAGAGAGCGATGCCACGTCACTCTGGGCGGATATGTCTTTTCATCCATCGCTGATGAGCACTGGATGTACCGCGATGACGGGTGTTGATGGCCAACTGGAGAGACCCAGCA
This sequence comes from Fusarium cyanostomum, assembly GCA_014824385.1. Classification (NCBI taxonomy): domain Eukaryota; kingdom Fungi; phylum Ascomycota; class Sordariomycetes; order Hypocreales; family Nectriaceae; genus Fusarium; species Fusarium cyanostomum. The sequence continues at coordinate 23,008 of JABCKW010000165.1, read as the reverse complement.
AACGAGCCAAATTGTGTCTAAATTTACCGTCATGCATGAGCAGTGCCCTATCCGAGTGAACCCTGTCCATCCTGTCCGAGTATTTGGGTACCCTCTAGCGTGTAAACTGGCGACGAAATGAGCGCCTCGTTCTCAGCCGCGAGCTTTTTCGAGAACTAAACTGTGCAAGCCTCTAGCGAGGGTAGGGCAGGGCTAATAACGACGGCTTGCCGGGGAAAGGTGAGTAAAGTGTCCCGGCTCCCGTGATAGTGGTTACATGAAGGGGACAACGAGTGCCCTAGCGAGCAACGTGGGCGCTGGCAGGGCGCGGCGCTTCCGGACTCCGTCGCTGAGGCTAACAGTCGGGTCATCTCAAACAAGCCGCTCGGTTATGCCTGGATTCCCTGGCGAGACAGACAATGGGCGTGGCAGCTGAACCTGCGCTGTGCTGTGTTGGGTACAATCCCTTTGTCGAGGCAGAATTGGACGAGGAGGATCGAAATGCCTGGAGTGCGTCCATCCAGATGCTGAGCCACGAGATTGTATCGTGGAAGGATGAAACTTTGGGGGCAAAATTTGCTGGAACCAACATCCAATGCCTCGTGAAGGAGGTTGGCCCTGCCAACAAGAAAGTTGAAACTGTGGTTGGGAGCTGCTAGCCCTGTGCGCCTTATCTAATCAATGATCACTGCCTTCAGTTTTCGCCTCAATTTGACACTGAATTCCTCCTCCCTGTTGCAGGCTGTGTCGATCTGACTTACCGCTACCCTCGTTTAAAGTCTTTTCTTTGGAGCGACTCGGGTCCGTTTAATGGCCAATTTCCCTCCGCTCGGGTTAGCTGGAGTAACAAGGACATCAGGCTCCATCCATCGTGTCAGACTGAGGTCATGGCTCAGATGCTCGCTCGGCCAGCTTCCAACGCTACGTTGTCGCGGGGCGCGACGCGGAGTTGGACCGCCCAAGCCGCCCTCCAGGTGCCAACCTCGATGGGCTCAGCCCCTTATGATGTATCGTGGTACAGTAGGGCACTTGGGTTTCCCCTTGGCCATTTTTTCTTTAAAATTTTAAAATTAGTGTTGCGAAGCTTGGTGGTGGGCAGTGGCGGCCCTGACCCCGAGTCGCCTCCTTCGCTGCGAGACGGCCCATGCCTTTTGATATCTTTAACCCGTAATAAGGTGGCAAATCATTGGTAGGCCCTGTCGTTCCGAAGTCCGAACACATGGCCAGGAGCCGGGTACCGTATGCGTATCAGCGGGCGTTGATGGAAGCTGTGTGCGAGGCCAGCGTTCCGCAAGCTCCGCTCCCCGGCCGTGGAATTGTTCTTTCTTCTGCAACTGCCCAGGGCCCTGATTGCAATGGACGCTTGCCCAAGATTATTGACGGGCCCGGCTGCTGTCAATGACACCTCGAAAGGGCATGGTGAGGTCTCAGAGCTCATAGTTCGTGGCCTAACAACTCTAACAACGTTGCTGGCCCTGACAAACGGGCACTAGTCTACATTGTCCTCTTTTTTCTTTCCGCTTACTAGGCCTGAAGTAGCCTTAAGAAGCATCGCTTGCTGCTTAGGTATTATGTCTTTCTTTTTTTCTCCCTCGTGATCTTGGTTCTCTGGGAACACAGACAGGGATACGAACTAAGGAAAAGTCGGAGTGGATAGAGCCAAGGAAGAAAAGGAAAGACTCGTGCCGAGATAGGACAAAGAGAGCAGACGTCGGGAAAAAACAAACAAACAACCCACCTCGTTAGTTTCCTGCTTGGCTGGGGGCGATTCCAAGCTTGCAAGAACCCAGAGTTGAACTCAAAAAACCCCAACCCATAGAAACCTTTTCGCACCTTTTGCCCGCCGATCCGGCTCGTCGTACGTATCTTGGTCTTTGTTTCTACCTCTGACCTTGCAGTGCGAGTTGATGTGCAGCAAACCTTGCTATCACGGTAGTGCCGAGCAAAGGAGCAGATTATGACGGCTTGTCGCATCATCATTCTTAGCCGGTTGCTCGTCATCAAGCAACTCTGCTACGCGACCAACCACGTCTATCGCAATTGTTTATCAGTTCATATCCATTTATTTGCTCTTCATCTCCTTGTCAGACAGATGATCTTAGTCAGGAACGAGAATGTTGCTCTGGTATGACCGAGAAATTGGATTTGCACTAACGTCTCATTGCAATTGATCGACTTTTTGGTGTGCAGCTCAGACCTCTCGGACTTCGTGGCGCCTATCTCCATCTCTCTTGAGATCAACGAAAACAGCCGTTTAATGCGCTGGAGCGGTGAAATAATTGAGCTGTGTGGCCCTGTTCCATGTTACCTAGGCATTGCTGAGCCATCATCTCAGAAACGATGGAATTGCAAGCATGATGATGATGATAATAATAACAATGACTTTCCCCACCCTGGGCGTTAGCTTGGACTCGCTCCTCAGTGTCGGGACACACACTGCCGCACTCCGAATAAACGAGAAACCCGGCGCAGAAGCCAGTCACAGCTGTTCAGCCCCCTTCACCTTCGCTGGCTGCCTGGGACTGGAGAGAATTGAAAGAAAACGGTGGAGCCACGATCCATGATCCATGGTGTCCATCTGACGGCCTAGCTCCAATCCCGCCCACAAGCGCAAGCCTCCATCCGTCGCCAAAAGATCCATCCTGCCTCCAAGGCTCTAAAGGAAGCAAGACGACTGCCGAGTGCTACAACGGTCCCCCGATATTGTCCAATTCGCAGGGCGGATGGAAGATGCAGGCTCTCCATGGGCTGGATCCATTCATCATTTGTTCCCCATCCCACGCGTTACCCTCCCAGCTCCTACGCTCTGCTTGCACTGCGCTCACTCACTCGCTCACTGCGCTGCTTGCTTCAGACATGGAGGCTTCTTTCAATCCACACCGCCAATTTCTCTCGTCTCACGCCTATTTCAACGCAGCTCACCTCCCGCCCTTGTCCATGCCCCTGCCCTTTTGACGTTGCCCACTTCATCTTCACTGCGTGCCCTGCCCTGTGTTTTAGTGCCCTCTGCTGCTCTCTGGCGCTGTCCCCGTGCTACCGTGCCGTTTACCAACTGGTATGACTCCTCCCTTCCCCAGCCCTGTCTTCCAATTGTCTGTGCCTTGGTCCGTCCGCCCTGTCTTCATCTCGTCCTAGCCCATTCAGTACATTGCACTACGAGTCTACGCAGTACTCGAGTGCAGTTACGGTTATTCTGACACCCTTCTCCTCGCGACATACGTATATCCATGCCAGCAGGGTTTGTTGGACAATCTCTGTTGATGAGCTTGCAGCAATATCTTTCTTTTTCGTCAGATGTACTACGTAGCAATGTGCCTTTTTAAGATTGGACCTCGGACCGTTTTTAGTGTAGCTACATACCTAGGTAGCTAGAAGTCAAGTTGCCCTCATTTCTCTCCTTCTCCCTGCGAAACTCTCTCCCTTGTTGAAGCGATGAGGTCTGAACCTCCCACAACAAGTTCTGCTTTTGCATAGGAGGACATGCAAGGCCAGGGCCCAACCATTTGCCTCCCCTTGACCCTCCTCCACTCTATCAACTTGTAAATCATACCCCCCCCTGGTCGCATCCCCAGTCTCTCCAGTGCCCACCCCGGCCTGTCTCTCCCACAGCAAAAAAAAAATGTAACGGAGAAAAAGGCTGTACGTACTTCGTACCTCCGTCCCAGCAGTGGAAGCCCCCGGTCCCAACCTAAGTCCCAGTCTCCAATCCCAGCCAAATCAACCACCAATGTCTCCCTGGTCACCCTCACCTACACCCTGCCCTGCCCTCTGATGCTGTGTCACTGTTCCTCCACGTCCTTCTGCCGCTCCTAGGCTCCTCCTGACTTGAGATTGACAAGCCAGGTAGAAGACGGCGGAGTAGGTACATCCATTACAGGCACAGGTACGGGCACTCGCACAGGTACCAGGCACACAGACTCTGGCTCCGACACCTCAGACAGGCACAGCCAGAAGATCAGAGCCCATCATTTCCTCGTGTCAAGCCAGAACTCCGCACTCCTTGAGGGCGCGGTCCAAATAAAGAAAAACACTCTTGCCTGCCAGTCCCTCCCGCCATAATTTCCCGGCCCCAGCCCAAGAAGCAAGCCCAAACAGCCCAGCCAGCGTCGCATACAAGACGCTCCCGCTGCCCACGCACTCCCATCCAGCTTCTTCTCTACTAGCTCTCTTGACATTAGCTTTCTAGAGTCTCGCCCACTCGAGCGCGCCTAAAAGGACGCCAACATACTTTGAAGCTTCTCCCTTCCTTGCCCGCCTTTTAGGGGGAATTGCTTTTTTCTTCTTTTTACCTTCTTACTCCTATCTCGCAAAATTTGGCCTATTCTTCTCCCACCCACCGCGAGCTACTTATTACTACCTGGACTCCCCCCCTTCGCGCACCTAAACTACCTTTCTACCCCTCCCGCTCCACCACAACTTTCCCATTGACAACCTACCTCTCGCCTTTAACTTGTCTTCCATAGCATCCGCTCTTTCAAAGAAACCGTCTACATCTAGACACCACAGGCGAAACGCGATTCTCTTCTCCATCAGCACCACTCAGATTACTTCACCACACGCTCGACAACGACTCCTTGCTTAATTGCAACTGTCGAAGCATCTTGCGACACCCTGCGATCACGACTTGTCGGCCAACTCTGCCGTGTCGACGTTGGGTGACTCAGCGGCTTGCCTCTCGCAACCTCTACCCTCGAGCTTCTTGTTGAGCCTCTATTCCCTAGAGCCTGCGGCTCCTCGGAACAGCTATCGATCACCATTCGAATTGCATCGATTCGCTTCTTTGTCGCAAGTTCCATCGCAAACCGGCAGCTTGCGATTGTCGCATCGACAAGGACCCGGCGCAGGGCGTTGTTGGTGTTGCCGCAATTCCCGGTTCACCACCCTATCAGCGAACGCGTTTGCTGGCCGAAGCTGCTCCAAGTTGTGGCCCTTGACGGACGCCTCTCCATTCTCATCATCATCTGGACCTCTGAGCTCTGCGCTGTGCTGCAGTTCTCCGCTTGCCAAAGACGAACTTGATCCAGCAACCCTGAGGCGGCCCCAAAAGAGCCACCTGCATATATCCCACCACCTGCCAGCTCACCACGCTGCCGCGAACTTGACCCATCACCGCGCCTCAGATCGGCCTCGACGAGACCTACCTGGTCTTCCGCGTGGTACTCGGTCTCTCTGCCTGCCGTGGCCCACTCAGCAGCGCTTGAACCTTCCTCCGTCCCTGCATCTGTATTCATTACCTGTGGTCGACTCTGTCCTTGTCCCCGGCATCCTGTCTGCCACTGGCTGCACCCCAGGTTGACAGCCGCTCCACGAGGGATCGGCTTCTGCAGCCTCTTCCCCGCAATCCACGTCTCTTCTCGTTACCCCCAGGCCAGACGTTCCACCATGGCTCCCCATTCTGTCTGAGCTGTTATATATGTCAATGCAACCTTCGGATGCGACTTGTCTCGCTCTTGTAGTGCAAGCACCACTCTCAGCATCATGTCTCTTTACTCAGATCCCGATCCGAAAAACACCTTAACTACCTCCCTTCACAACCTATCCGACATGTCCTCATCAACACCCTCTCGCCTTGGTCAGGTTCAGACGACCTTCCCGTCACGTTCACAACCAGTCCCCATCCCCATGTCGACCATTAGTGCCTCGTCAGTTGCCTCAAACTCACAACAAGGCTCGCCGCTCATGTCACCTGATACCCCCGTCCTGACCACAAACTCCTCCGTCCAGCCCTCGCCCGAGCCAATGCGAGGCCGCGAGGAGGAGGTGTTCCCTTCCAGTTTCCAGCTGCCCGAGTCCGTGCTGTCCCGCAAGATGAGCGCAAACTCCCTCGGACAAAGCATGGCGAGTAATCCTAGTGCAATGTCGGAAGCAGTCAGCAAGGACAAAGGAAATCTCATTCGCCGCTTTTCAAACCGAGCCCATCGCTTTACGACCAGGAGAAGACCATCTTCTGCCGCCCCTACCAGCCGTGATGGAAGTGTGGGCCCCAGTATCTTGAGGCGACGCAGCGATAGCAATACCACAGCACCCCCTGAGAACAGCGCCCTGATCGACACAGACGAGGAGCAGGAAATTGTGCCCGATGACTCAATCTCCTTTGTTGGCCTTGATGGTGCTGTCTACACCTCCTCGGCCAACAGTACTCACGGCTCCATTAGCGGAAGTGCTGGCGCTATGGCTGGTCCTGTGCTCCCGGCTGAACTCCGCAATGGATGCACTGTTAGGAAAGTTTCTAGGAAGAGCCGCCCGAGGAAGATCAATCTTATTTACGAGACCGAGTCGAATAAGCTCTCCTGGGACCCCACACGTCCTCAAAAGTCACTCCACGTCGACGAGATCAGGGAGATTCGAACAGGATCTGACATCCAGCAATATATTCTCGACTATGGAATGGCCGAGAAGTCCGACCAGTACTCGAATACCTGGTTCACCATAATCTACACAGTTCCTGAGAACTCCAAGACCAAATTCCTGCACATTGTTACCGACAATGCTAAGAGCTTGACGCTTTGGACGGAATTTTTGGATGCCATGTTGAGGTATCGACAGGAACTGATGACATCGTTGATGGCGTTCAACGACCGGGCTATTGCCCAATACTGGCAGACCGAGATGGTCAAGGAGTTCGGTGACCAGCCTCATGGCACTGAGCAAGAGGAACTTGATATTGCCGGTGTCAAGCGCGTGTGCCAGAACCTTCACATCTACAGCTCCCAGGTGACACTTGAAGTCAACTTCCACCTATCCGATTCCCGACAACGACAAAGGCTCAACTTCATCGAGTTCAAGGACTTTGTGCGGCGCATGAAGCAGAGGACTGACGTTCAGCGAATCATACGTGGCATCGCTACCAATCCCGAGTTTGGCCTCACCTTGACTGAATTTCTAGCTTTCCTGCGCGACGTTCAGGGCGAAGACGTTGATTCCAAACGAGCTTTCTGGGAGAAACTCTTCTTTCGGTTTTGCCGCCAGCACCGAAATGACGAGGTCGACATTATCGAAAATGGCGAGATTATGTCGGAAGCCGCGTTTGTGGGCTTTTTGAGCTCCGAGGATAACGAGCCAATTGCCCCCGAGCCCCAGAACTACACTCTCGATCGCCCCATGAACGAGTACTTTATTTCGAGCTCTCACAACACTTACCTCCTCGGCAGACAGGTAGCTGGCCAGTCTAGCGTCGAAGGCTACATTTCAGCTCTGGCCCGAGGCTGCCGTTGTGTTGAAGTCGATTGCTGGGACGGCTACAATGGTCAGCCCGAAGTCAACCACGGTCGCACCATGACGACCTCGATCAGCTTCAAGGAGGTCATGACGACTATCAACAAGTACGCGTTTGTCAAGTCCAAGTTTCCACTCTGGATTTCTTTAGAGGTCCACTGCAGCCCCAACCAGCAGGCGACAATGGTCGAGATCATCAAGGACTGTTTCGGTTCAAGGCTGGTGACGGAGACTCTTGAGGCGTTCCCGGACAAGTTTCCCTCGCCGTCTGAGCTCATGGAACGTGTCCTCATCAAGGTCAAGAAGCCTCAGATCAAGGAAGAGCCCATTGCCGCCGGCAACGACTTCAGGGGGCGACGACGAGGCAACAGCTTGAATTCTCCGATGATGCGACCGACTGTGCCCGATGGCGCTGCCCTGATGCCTTCCCAGTCGCTTCCTCAGAGCCCGATGCTCACCCCAAGCCACTCAACGCGTAGGCTTGTCAGCAAGACCCGCGTCAACACGATCACCGAGGGTCGGGTCCATGACTTGATGAGCAGCAGCACTAGCGACAATGAGAGCGCAGGCGAACAGGCATCCAAGAAGGCGCCCAACAAGACCGTCAAGGTCCTCGGCGACCTTGGAGTCTACTGCGCCGGCGTCAAGTTCTCCGGGTTTGACACTGCTGATGCCAAGAAGTACAACCACATCTTCTCTTTCATGGAATCGAGTTTTGCCAAACATTCTCGCGCCAAGGACCAGAAGATGGCATTGGACATCCACAACATGCGTTACCTGATGCGAGTCTATCCCGACCGAACCCGTATCACCTCCAACAACTTTGACCCCCTTGTCTACTGGCGCCGCGGTGTCCAGATGGCGGCACTCAACTGGCAGACTTTCGACCTCGGAATGCAGCTCAACCGCGCCATGTTCGATGGTGGTAAGGACTGCTCTGGCTACGTGCTCAAACCTGCAGAGCTTCGAGACATCCAGGTCCTCCCGTATAACTCAGATATCGCAGAGGGCAAGAAGGAGCGCAGCGTCCTTTCGTTCAGCATTGATGTCATCTCCGCTCAGCAACTCATGCGACCTGCCAACCTCCCCGCCAACAAGTCGATGGACCCCTACGTCGAGGTTGAAGTCTTCCACGCTAACGACAAGCGCGACAAGAAGGAGGCCGACTCCAACTTGGTTCTCGAACCTGACTCGCCTCTCAAGGTCCAAACTGAGGTCAGACGCGAAAACGGCTTCAACCCCATGTTCGACAAGCAGTTCAAATTCAAGGTGACGACAAAGCACCCCGACCTGATATTTGTTCGATGGTCTGTTAAGCTCTCCAATGACGGCGAGAGCTACAATGAGCGACCAGCCGTGGCGACCTACACCGCCAAGCTCATCAACCTGAAGCAAGGCTACCGAACCTTGCCGCTCCTCAACCACGCTGGCGACCAGTACCTGTTCTCCAAGCTCTTCTGCAAGATCAAGGTCGACTCGGTCGAGAAGATGATGATTGACGCGCCTCGCCGCACCCACGACGGTAACAAACTGAACCGTCTTGGTGGCAAGGTTTTCAGCCGAATCAACACCAGCCCTAAAAGCACTATTGAGAAGTCTAGCTCCGAGAAGTCGAGCTTTGACAATTATTGATGATTTAGCAATTTCATCTGTACGAACATCTTTTACCACTTCTTGGACATATTATTACCCTTATTTTCTTGGATTCGAACGACACCGAGCGTGCCGAAGCTGCATTTTGGACCGGCTGGAATTTTTGTACCCAACAACGAATCCTGGGCGTTGGGTTTATGCTTTCGCTTTGATCCCGCATCTTTATTCCATGACCCCAAGAGGGTCCTGGCGCGACAGGCGGTGGGATTCTTTTTTAGGGAATTATGACACTACCATGGCCGGAACCACCCCCATTCTCCTTCAATTCTTTTTTTTATTTTTATTTTTATTGTTTGGGTTGAAGCGTTTCATAACCCATTTGAACAGTACCACTTGGTACTCGACGATTTCCTTTGTCAAACCACGGCGCATGAAAAAAAAAATCAAAGATGGACGAATACCCCCTTGAGCGTGAGCGGTGTTGGACATATTTGAGATTCTCTGATTATTTTTGTGGGAAAGCAACACGCGATACAGGACAAGGACTGGAAGGGAACGAAAAGGAGTATGCATATACCACGCTTGGCCGTGGTTTGGGAGCGTCAAGGACTAGCATTGCACTGGAAACCGGAATCACGTATTATAGACTGGCACAAGGCAGGGAAACCAACCACTTGGGAATTCTGTTTTCTTGTTCTACTGAAAGCTTTTTTTTTTTTTGATTGTTCACACGTCGAGTCCCTGATTTTGTCAAGTTGCCTGCACGACTGATAGCACACGTCCTTTCGAGGCAAGGAAAACAGGACATGGCAACGACAATGCCACAAGGAGCTGGAGAGACGAGCAGGGCCAAGGAAAGCATGGAGATGACAGTGGAAACACGGAACCCTCCCTTGACGCCTCTGGGACGAGGAGCATCTTTCTTTTGGGATCGACACGGGGAAATCATGATATACACATACCGGTGGCTCACGCTACATCAACACATCTGGGCCACCTTTGGAATTGGAGTCTGGTCTGGGCAGAACCCTTTTCCCTGTGTCTGGGCGCCCTGGCTTAGGGCGTTTGAATTTCTAGCTACGGCGGAAAAAATAAAGGGGAAAGACAACGGCTGTCATGAATGAAATGAAATGAACTTTTGAACGAGATGAAACCTCGGCTGTGATGTCAAGATGCCCATGTACAAATTCCATCTACAGATGCCCCTGTTTCAAAACCAAAGAACCCATCCGCATTCCGCACTAATCTCCACACCTCAACCCCTTATCAGAGGGGGCCAATTCCGCCTTGCGGAGCAGCTTCCGAAAGCGTCGTCTGATCTTTTGCCTGGCTGCGTAAGTTGGACGATTGTCCCGAAGTGGCCATGTTTTGTCCAACTTTTATTTTTTGACTCGAGTGTTTACTTGCGCACACGCCCCCCTGGCGATCCCCGTGTAGATCGGTGACGGGCTACTGGGAGGGGGGACCCTGGAGGGGACCCCTGAAGCAGAGTGTCGCTGTGCGGGGAAGCGTGGGAGTGTGCTCTCTTGAAGGGAGTGTTGGCGGTGTGAGGTCGAGCGCGAGGATCAACGGGTTCAAGAGTATGAGCATGAATTCGGGGGAAAGGGACTCGCTTGACGCGTCGTGCTCGAGTCGGAGACAAGCGCAAATTGTATTGGATATATTCATACACATCATCCCGCAAGATTATAGTACGTGTACCGAACAAGAATGTTATAGTCAAAGCATGGACAAAACTCGGCAGGACCTTTCATCACTGACATAGCGAGGGTGCGCACACCCCTTTTTTCATGGCTCGCTTCGCATATACAAATCCGCTTGCTCTTGGTCTAGTCGACGCCCTCGTCTTGGAACCGCGGACTCTTGGTCCCCGGCCGGCTGGGGTTGCTCTGTGAGCTTCCCTTGCGGAGCATGCCGCTTGCGCCGCCGCGGCCCCAGTTGCCGTTGGTAACGACGTCCATGGCGCGGTTCTCGGCTTCCTCGCGGCGCTGGGCCTCTGACGAGGACGAGTTTGGACGCGGCTTCTTGTCCTCTGCGGTGTTGGACGTGTCCAACAAGTCGTCTTCGTCCTCGTCCAGATCCGCGAGCTCATCCTCTAATGTTCGGCCGCGTGGGCTGAGTCGCCGCATAGGCACATCCTGCGTCGCGTCGGCGTAGAGATCCGGGTCTCGGCCGAGGACTCTGTCTGCTTTGCTCATGGGCCTTGAGCCTGCGGGCTGTGGGCCAGGGCTGGGGGAGAAATGCCGTCCTGCACCGGTAGGTCGCTCGGGGATGTCGGGGATGGCGGCGACGTCCTCGGGTGCTCCCCAGCCGGCGTTGACCTCGCGCAGCCGTTGCTCCTCGCGCTCGGCGCGGATTCGATCACGGGCTTCGATCCACCTGCTGCTCGCCTCCCACGACCAGCCGTCTCCGGTGGTGTTGCAGACGGGGAAGAACCACAGCACCGGGGTTGGGCCAAAGAGGTGGCGCAGGTTGCGTTTCCAGCCGAGGTCGAAAACGTTGGGGAGCATTTCAGAGTCTTGCTCGTCGAGATACTCCTCGTAGCGCTTCTGCCGTTGCTCTCGCTCCCTCTGGGCGTACGAGATCTGAACCGGGTGGGAACCATCGGGGGGGTATGACCGGGGCAGCTCTTCCGTGCGGCGTTCCTCGCCCTCCTCAGGGCACGTAATCCCGGGTAGCGCATTGGTGTGAAAGTCGACAAACTGTTGAGCAGCCTGGGGCACGCGATTGGCAGGGTTGTGAGCCGAGTTGTACGTCTTGCGCAACGGCGAAAGGTACCGCGTCTTCTCGAGACACTCAATCGTAGTCTGGCCCCGGCTCGCCAGAAGAATATGCCACGCAGTAAAAGCACCCACGACAAGCCCGATGATCCCGCTGATGACGCTCAGCATGATGAAGTTGACGGGCAAGAAAGTGTCGAAGTATTCCTGATCGGCGAGCGCCTCATACCACACCCAGGAGCCGCTGACGGCAAAGTCCCAGAAGCAGAAGACAGTCGTGTACATGAGGAACAGCAGGAAGGCCTTGTGGTTGCGCAGCCCGATGCAGGTCGCCAGCCAGGGACAGTGGTGGTCCATCTTGAGAACACATCGTCGGCAGGTCGAGCAGTGGTGGGCGCGGTCGGGCTTGCGGGCCTGGCACTTTTTGCAGAAGCGGAACTCGCCGTTGCTCTTGACAGTGAAGGATGTAGCCTGCGGCGCATTCTGCGTGGGGAGGAGGCCGTAGCCCATGTCGTTTGTCGTCGAGCCCGGAGGAGTGAAGACGGCGGTGGTGTAGCTCCAGTTGAGCATGAGGTAGAGCGCAACGCCCACTATCGAGGACCCGGTGCCTGTAGATCATCCGAGTTAGCTTCCAGTCAAAGATGTTGCTGAGATACGATCCACTCCAGATCTATGCAGCGCAGTTCCTCGACGCAAGACGTACCTATCCAACTGCTCTTCGTGCTGGCACTGCCAATATTGACCACCACCCACACGGCCCATGTCGTCAAGCCATACACAAAGCCCAGGGGGAAATATGTTGCAAACGTGCAGCACGCGCGCTCCATCTTGCGCGCCCATCTACGAGCCGTCGCCATCGCCCTTTGTCGGCACGAGGGCCTTGCAGCACTGAAACTTGTCCGAAGGGAGGATTTCGTCCGCTTATCGTCCGCTCATTCAATGGGAAATCGGTATCCGGTTTCAACGTTGCCTTGTCATGTCATTATCAGGTCGAAAGCGAACAGAAAGGACAACGGTCGGCTCTGGGCGAAGTTGTTGGGAGCGGCTCAATTGCGGCGAGGTCGGCAATACCACCCACAGGGTCTTTCGTTACCGAGACAGGGTATCGCTTCCCGCCACTGCTTGAGCGGCTTGTCAAAGAGAAACGAAATTGATATCGAATATGGCTTGAAGCTGTAGTTAGCTGGCGGACTGTCTCGAAATCAGGGTCCCCGATGGCTGCCAAAGTGCTGAAGTTAGGCTTAGTAAGGCCATCAGGGGCTCCCCCCCGGAGCCGACGGGAGGGTTCCACATGGCTCCGCTCCGTCCAAGCGGCTTTCAACGGTGAGAAACTCCGCCTCAACAACGCGTGTATGTGCATCAAAGGACTACATGGCATGCGGGCTGCAAAATCGCTGCACACTGATGGGACCAGCAAACACAATATTAGGATGAACTAACGGGAACTCCTGCACGATGTATCACTTATTTTAGGGAGGTACTTCTCAACCCTTAACCCCCAATTGTGCAGTGTTAATTGCAAACTGCACGCATGGCTTAAAGCACGATTTCAGTTTCAATGTACTGTGTTTATCAAATCCCCGAGCCCCCTGCTGGCCATTTTGCTTGGCTTTCCCGTCAGACTGGCTCATAAGAAACGACATCTCTTGGTGAGGAATTTCCTAGTTTCGCTCCGCAACTCCGCCATTGTGAATCCATCAGAAATCTACCACGCGATGTTCGTTCCCTTCCACGGATCTCCTCCGTCCTCCTTGGGGTTGGCCTTGGGACCGTCCTGAGACTCACCACGGCGAAAAGACTTGGACATCTCGTACTTGACAGTCCCGTCGTCGTGGCGCTTGAGCGAGACGTCGACCATGCCCGCGGTCAACTGGTCGAGGTAAGCATCGTACGTGTCAGTGTCTCGAATTCGGCATCGGGAGCCGCTTGACTCTGCGTGCTGTGTGATGGAGGCCAGCGAGCCGAAGGTGTTCAGGCAGTATGGGCAGCGGTACTTGGTCTGCGAGTGAGCTTCCGAGTTCAGGTGTCCGATAAGACCGCCTGGTCTCTTGAAAGTTTTACTGTTGATGGTCAGCACCTAAATTGCATTACCTTCAATCTAGGCATATGCCACTTACCCGCAGCCGGTGACGGGACATCCATACTTGTCTGTGTATCCCGAGTAGTACCGGGCCACATTGAAGCTAGGGTGATCAGGGTGATGGGGATCTAGCGCTTCAAACAGAGATCGCGCGCTTGGCGCAGTAGCCTCCTCAAGCTGCTCCTTTGTGGGTCTCTGTGCCTTAGGCGCATCAGGGAATAAGCTCTTCCCCTTTGTCCAATCGTTGGGCCCATCGTTCTCTTTCTTGTCACGGTAGCTGCCGGCACTTGGGGCAGAGAGTCCGGGGAACTGGTTCTTCTCCAACACAAATGACTCAGCCTTGCTCTCAGTATCCCAGGTGCTACCACCGTAGGTAGATGGCATGTAGCTTCCGTAGTTTGCCTTGACTGGTTCATTAGTAAGAGCCTGGAGCCTGCGCGAGAACTCCATCTTCTGCTCTCGCATTTCCTCGAGCATGAAGTTGTCCAGACGTGGGCACTCCCTCTCGATGTGCGCCATGAGACCGCCGAGTCTGACAAAAGGACCTTTGCCGCATCCTGGGCATTCGAGGTCCTGCGCCTGGGCGTGATTCTGGTTCAAGTTAGCTTGAGACGATGTTCCGCAGGGGTAGAAATGGAGACCAACCTGCTGGATGTGCTTGATTTCGGCACGTTCGGTCTTGAAATCGTCTCCGCAAAACTTGCAGTGAACATGCTTTCCCTTGCCGGCACGTCGCATGTTTCCCTTGTGCTTCATGAGGGCCTCCCAGGTCTGGAAAGGGATCTGGCATGGCTTGCACAGAAAGCTCCCGTCAGTCTGGTGACCCGAAGGCATCGTGATTGCTTGCGGGAAGAGTTTGAAGTGACGATGGTAGGAGATTGCTGGGTTGGAGATGGGAAAGGGACGAGAGAGGAGAGAGGTTACAGAATGAGAAAAGACGGAAAAGGCTAGGGATAAAGGGGAGCCTGAGCAAATGAGGGCAGAGCACCAAGCAGAAATGCTGCTGGGGCCAACAGCGGATCTTGTTTGACAAAGGATGTTTGAGAGGGGACAAAGAAAAGGGAAAGAGATGATTGCTTGAGGGGAAGCAAACGATGGAAATTTATAGACGGGGACCGCTGCCAGCATCACCTCCGAAGCTTCGAGCATGCATTTCGCCGGCTGTCTCAGGATTAAGTCCGAAAACTGCAGAAATTATATAAGGTGTATTTATTACAGTTGTCTGTGAGTCACGCTAGAGTCTATAGATGCGCCTCGCAATGCTTGGCTTGTTGCTCTCCCCCTTTATATCTATCGGCTTCATCTGAGGCAACCGGCGAGGGAGACACATCGCACACCCAGCAAGAAACAGGGGTCGTCTAGAAAACCAGAGAATAAACGCATAACATATGAGAATTCTTAATAGAAATATAACAGAAAGGAAGCAAGGGCTAATCAAATTGACCGTGTGTTTCCCTCGGACCGAGTATTGGATTGATGGATATCGATATAATGTGCGGTGTTTCTGACTCTTGCTTCACATTTGAATTGGCCAACAAAGGACCCAATTGTAATGCTCAGTTGTGACACTCAGCTCTAACAAAGTTTGCCAACTACGAGTGATTTTCAGCGAATTTGAAGTCACGTTTGTTTGAGCTTCTAGTGTCGGCTCTGGTGCATTCTACTCTCATCCATACATGGTATCCCCATCAGCATCAACTTCAGTGCTTCTCCCAGGTATATCGCCATCTTCATCATCCCCCGACTCGTCATCGTCATCGCCGCTCCCAGAATCTTCATTGCCCGACTCCATCTCACCGAGCAGCCGCGCCTCTTCATTCTGCGAGTCGGCTGCCGACGACGGCTCCACGGTTCGTTTCGCCCCTGCATTGGGATCCCTAACTCGCACGCTGTAGCCCTTATGCTTGTTCTTCTTCGTCGGCTGTCGCCCCCGCAGTTGCGTGAGCTCTTCGTCGGTGAGCCGAAGATTCGGCAGAGGGAGGTGGAAGGTTGCCTGGTTCGACCGCACAGGCGTCTGGTCTCCCGTCTGCAACGTGATGGCAAAGTCGTCTCTGGTGAGGTGTCGATCAAATTGGATGGCGACGAGCTTCGTCTTCATGATGGCTTTGACCTTGGCCCAGAGTCCGCCGTGGTACCAACCGCTGCTGGGATCCCACTCGGGGCGTATGGCAGCGTTGTCCAGGAGTTCTCTCAGCAGCGGGTCCGTGATGTCGCACACCTGCCACACCTTGCCGTCGGTGTGAAAGGTCTCGCCGTCAAAAACGTGACTCTCCGAAAGCTCCTCCAGAAACTCTTTGAGGGGCCCCATCTGGACTTTGCGTAATGACTTCCATGTTTGGCCTCTCTGGGCCCGCTTCTGCTTAGGAAGTTTAAACATGAGAGTTTGATAGACTCGATATTTGGGATCGGTCCGTGGATCGATGCCATAGGGAACCACTCCATCTCTCCATGGGCCTCCCTTGAACTGGTAAGCCGCATAATTGAGGTACTTTTTCAGTTCGTTCCAGTTCTTGAGCTTGCCTCCTAGGTGGTTGAGCAGTGACCGTCGTGTCCATACTGGCCGCGCTTCGAACGCCGCTTCTAGCTCGGCCATGATCTCCACCATTCGCGGATCAGTCATGTCAGGGGCTAGCTGAGGGCCAAATGGCGCAGGGTCCTCGGCTCCGATAAAGTAACCAACTTGTTTAACAGCGGTAGTGTTGACCGTTCCACCGTCCTCAGTGGCTCGCACATACGGGTTCTGAGAATATTGATAGTTGAAGGGGAGGCTCATATGCGTGAACACGGGGGGCGGAAGAATGTCGACATTGGGGCCTTTGTCGGTGCCAGAGATGAACTTGAATTCTTTGATCTTTTCGACTATTGCGCCGTCAGAATCAGTTCCAGAGGAACAATGAGAGAGGGCTAGAGCTTACCATCGCCGGGGAGAACCTGATCCACGTATCGTTGAGCAAACGAAGACTTGGACATGTCCCAGTAAAAGTCTGCCAGGCCACGAAAACGATGGGTATTCTTAACAACGCCGACCGCCTCAACCTGATACTTGTCGACATTATCTGCCATCTTTCGGCGCAATACTTTGGGGTCGTCTAGGCGCGCGTAGGATGAGACGTCGTCTTTTGCAGCCTGTTGAGCCTCAGCGTCGGTCACCTCGGCATCTCCCTCCCATGGGCCATCGGTACCCCTTTTGCGCTTTCTGCCAGTTCTCTTAGGGACAGTGACTTTAAGAACGACGTTATGGCTCCTAGCATTGTGAGACATGATGGGTTTGCAGAACGGGCTCTCAGGAGTCAGGTAGAATGGGATCGAGTTTCTACTCGTATCCATGACCTTTGAGTTTGTCAGTCAGACTGTAAGACTGTGTAAGTGATGATGAAAGGGTCATATACATGTTGGAGGTTAGGGACTCGGCCGAATGCTTTGACAGCGCGGTCGACGTTTTCCACGACGGCAGGGATCTCGACAGCGCCGAGCACGCGAGCAGGAACTGTATACTTGGGAGCTGAATACGGAGGGGCAGATCTGGGTGGCTTGTCAACAAGAATATTTTCCCGGTGTTGGACATCGCCAGGGCTTTCGTAGCCTTTCTCATCCGATGAATGCTCCATTTCAACTGCTTCGGTTGCAGCTCCGATTCGACCAAAGAGACATGTGGGAGATCGCTTTGACGCTGGTTGAAGGAATGGTAGCTTGAGCCTCCCGCGATTAGAGAAGCATAGCGTGTGTAAGTTTTGTAGTCCGGCTCTTCAGACTGACCGGCTCTCTAGCCTTTGGTGAAAAATAGGTACTTTAGAGAGCCCTTGAAAAAGCACTGAAGCTAACCTAGTGTGGATTGATCTTAGGTGCTAAGCAGGGAGTTTGGCAGACAATGGCCAGGGGGTCCAACAAGGCAGTGAGAATTTGAAGCTGGTATTGCCGTTGTAATCGATCCACGATGATGGTGACTTGACGTGATTCTCACTGGGTGGTTCAACTGTTGTTGTGGCTCAGCATCAGCGGCGTGTGAACTTTCTGGAATAACACTGTAGCCGGCGTGCGAAAGTCGACGCGTCACAGTGTTTTGTTTCCTATCTGGTTGTGGCTGAAGCATGTCTAAATTGCTCGGTGTGGCTGGAGAGGTCCACATGCCACCGATGGACAAGACACTACTAATTCATGGCATAAGACTGCAGAAGGTACCTGCATATGAAAGTTTAGGAAGAGAAGACTTAACCACTGTAGGTCTTATGATAGTAGCTGAGTCTTCTCTCTCTCAATTTCTACATAAATACCTTGACTATAAGTTAGGTCCTTTCTTCCTAAACTTAAGTAGTATTTAAAAGGAGTCAAGGCATGAATGGCTGTTCCAGTAATATTCGTCCCCCACTAGAACGTGGTCTGTGCATCAAGTTGATCCATGGCCTCGTCTCCTTGGTCGCTTATCACCCTCCAGATTCATATTCGCACAAGCTAGTTAATAATACTGAGTTGAATAGCCGGGGTGAAAGAGACGTTATAGACACTCGTGTTATACCAGCTAATTTGAAATTAGTTATCGCGACCAAATTTTGAGGCATTTATGCCTTTTATTGGGCCCTACTGTCCTGTTGTGACAAGCTCTTATACTCCTCAGCAGCTGAGGTAAACTCGCACCTCAATGTGACAACACCATAGAAATCGCCGCAACTCACACCCGGTAACACTACCAACGGACTCCCTTGGCGCCCATGTTGTTTCGGGAGGTCCTGTCATCTGAATCTTAAAAAGAAGCCTTGCCGATGCGCAGAGCGTTCCTACGGTCAATTACTTGATGCAAGCAGTCTCCAACTAGAATAAGCCCGAATTCAAAGATCAAGAGGCACTGTGCAGGCTGGAGACCTGCGCCTTACCGAGCGATGCACAGCCCAGCCTCAGGCGCCTCGGGGTCCATTCAGGAGGGGCATATCCCCTAATGGCCCTATGCGGCAGAAGCATTCGCCTGATTTCACAGTCCGTACCGGCCCAGGTCAGTCCAGGCTCGGCCAGTGACAACGCTGGGGACAAAGGCATCCATTGTTCAGGGGAGCTTGTTAGCCATCTCATAGTAGCTTTGTATGCGGACCTCTCGGGCAAGAAATAAACTGGAACGATTTGGCAGTGCGGTCCACTCATTATTCCGGTTTATTTTTGGACCCTCCAAGCCACACTAACATCGAGCGATCCACTTCCTTTCAGCCCAGGCAGGTCACACCTCCCTCTCCAATTGTCAAGCGCGCTCCCCCCAAAGCTTCCCCCCGCAAAGCACAACCTCTCTCCGCCTGCGCCCAACCACTACGACCACTTTCCAATCCGGCAACGACGACAACGAGGCTCGATTCAGCAGCCGCCGCGAGCATCTCGACCACGCCGCGTCCTCCTTTCTCTCTCTTCTTTCTTTTCTTTCATCTTACGAACTTTGATCTTATCTTGTTCTTCTCTTTTCCCCGTGACAACAGCATCAGCAGCATCAGCAGCAGCAACGAGATTCAACCCCCCCCGTTCCCGCCCTCCTGCGCCAGTGCCAGCGCCTCAGCGCCGCACTCGGGAGCCTGCACCGCCGCCCAAAGGCACCTCACAACAACAAGACCCAAAAGAGCCCTGGCTGGTTCAGTGCTTCCTCGTCCTCTGCCTTCGTGGGAGAAGACGTCGCAATACCCTCGCCCGAGTCGCCTTTTCGCACCAGCTGCCTCTCCAGCTTGGTTCGCCTAGCCTCGAGTCTCGATTCCAGCTCCTCTCCCAAGCTCTCGTACTGGCGGCATCCGTCACGCTCCTGGCCCGGCTCCCGAAGGCACCATCACCTTTTCGCCAGGCTGGCCCCTCCTCCCTGACCGTGAAATCACCTGTTCACGACGATTTCTCGCCGTCGCCGTTGCCGTCGCCCATCGTTACGACGCCACGATCCTCCGAACCCGTCGTCCGCATAGCTGCTGTTGTTCCTCCTCCGACGTCCCTTCCCCCTGACGTCGTTACCCCGGTGCCCCACTGCCCTCAGAGTTGAGCAGCGGGCGTCTTGAACCGCCCCTCCACCACAAGACACGCTGTTGTCCGACAAGATGAAGCGCTTCAGCCAGAGAGTTGTAGGTCCAGCCTTGGCCCTCAGGGTTATGCTGTCATAGTGGCCTGTGTTAACATGCCATCTCTAGCTCTCGCGTGGGAAAGACTCAAGCAAGTCTTCTAAGAAGAATAAGGATTCTAAGGATGGTACCGCGTCTCCCTCGTCACGGGACTCTAACCAGTCTCCGGTCCTCACGCCCTCATCCTCCACGTCGACCCTGAACGATCCCCGAAACAAGCCGCTGCCGCAAAACAATGCTGGCCATGGAAGCGATCACGGTAGCGCCTCGCAGCCCTCCAATCTTTCCAATATGACTCAGGCTACTAATAACCCTGATCGCTTTGCTACTGGAGGTGCCTCGAGCCCCAACGGCAGTAACGCCAACTCCAGGCTGCCCCCGACTGTTATTATCAGCCCGACGCCTGGTGTATGTTCTTGTTTCTCGCCCTGTCCTTAATGCAGAGCTTCTGGCTGACAATCAATTCTCATACAGCATGTTCCTCCCCCAGGAGCAGCCGAGACGATGCCACATGACTTGGCTCCTCCCAAAGCGGGACAGAAGTCGCTCTTGATCCATCGCGGAATAGATAATCGAGACGCGATTCCCGAGGGACTTCGGACCCCGAAACGGCAGCACTCGTCACGATTCGACATCTCCGCTCACCGCGAGCTGGAGAAGTTGCCCGGCTTCCATGAAGTCCCTCCCAACCGGCGACAAGAGCTATTTATGCAAAAGATCGATCAATGCAATGTCATTTTTGACTTCAACGATGCGAGCGGAGACATGAAGTCCAAAGAGATCAAGAGGCTTGCTCTGCACGAGCTGCTCGACTATGTCGCTAACAACCGACAAGTCATTACCGAGCCTATGTATCCAAAGGTTGTCGACATGTTCGCCAAGAACTTGTTCCGCCCGATCCCACCCCCAATGAACCCTCAGGGCGAGGCTTTTGATCCGGAGGAGGATGAACCCGTTCTTGAGGTTGCCTGGCCCCATATCCAGGTTGTTTATGAGTTTTTCCTGCGCTTCATTGAGAGCCAGGATTTCAACACCAACATCGCCAAGGCATACATCGATCACAGTTTTGTTCTGCAGCTTCTGGAGCTATTTGACTCGGAGGACCCCCGTGAGCGAGACTTCTTAAAGACGACCCTTCACCGCATCTACGGAAAATTCCTCAACCTCCGCTCCTTCATTCGACGATCTATCAACAACGTCTTCTTCCAGTTCACCTATGAAACCGAGCGGTTCAATGGAATCGCTGAGTTGCTTGAGATTCTCGGCTCCATCATCAATGGATTTGCCCTCCCTCTCAAAGAGGAGCACAAGATCTTCTTGACACGGGTGCTGCTGCCCCTACACAAGCCCAAGAGCCTCAGCATGTATCACCCTCAGCTTGCCTACTGTATTGTGCAATTCTTGGAGAAGGACGCATCACTCACCGAAGATGTATGTTGGATTCCTATACGTTAGATCCCCGGAATGCTAACTCACCATAGGTGGTACTTGGGCTGCTCCGCTACTGGCCCAAGGTCAACAGTACCAAGGAAGTCATGTTCCTCAATGAGGTTGAAGACATCTTCGAGGTTATGGATCCCGCCGAATTTGCCAAAGTTCAGGAGCCTCTTTTCCACCAGCTAGCCAAGTCTGTCGCCAGCCCCCATTTCCAGGTTGCCGAGCGCGCTTTGTACTTCTGGAACAATGAATATTTCTGCAACCTCGTTAGTGACAATGTGGAAATCATCCTTCCCATCATGTTTGCGCCCCTTTACGAGAACTCCAAGGGACATTGGAATAGGTATGCTTGGCATTCCGTTTATTTGGTGACCAAGGTGTCTAACTGCAGCACAGGACGATCCATGGTATGGTCTACAATGCCATGAAGCTCTTCATGGAGATTAACCCACAGCTATTTGACGACTGCTCGCATGAATACACGGAGCAACAGAACAGCGCGGCGGCACGCGAAGCTCTTCGGGAGCGTAAATGGGCGGCTTTGAGCGAGAAGGCAAATCAGCAAAGGGAAAGCAATGGAGTTGCAGACGCGCCGCCGGCACGAAACCATGTCACTCCAATGTCTCGCGTCGAGGAGGTCGATCCCGTCACCGAAGACAATCAGAAACGTCTCGATTCGCTTAAGTTGCAGGATGGCCGACCCAGTCTTCACGAGCGCCAGGGTTCTGTTGGATCTACCCGAAGTCGATGATCGACGTTGACGATATGATCCAGCTACCGGTTCAAGTCTCGAACCTGGACGGAAGAGTACAGATACTCCTATCTGAAATCGAAGCATGCGGAGGGAAGCATAACGGACCTGGTCGACGATCCTTGCTACGTAGTCGGGTTTCTGCGGCGGTGGTGATCATAGGAGGGTTTTGGTTTTCCGCGGTTCGATAATGGGCTTAAGAACATGCGTACTCGACATCCAATCGCTTTTCCGGGTTGTCATTGGTCAGGATGGTCACCATCGCTTCTGCATCATGCTTTTTGACCTTTCAGCCTTTCATTTTTGGTTGCCTCAACTAGACCATCGAAGGTTGCCATGGGGAGAAAAAGGTATGCGGTCGATATTACAATGCAACCGAGTTTCCTCTTCATATGCCTCATGTTACGCATTGAAAAGGGCTACCTTCATCCTACTGGAACAGACTGGAGACACAACGCTGGAGACTGAGCACACACAAAACTGGACGATTAAGCTTCTCGTGTAACTCTTTTGAGGAATTCTTTTTTCTTTTTGGTGCTTATTTTCTTCCTTTCTTCTTTTTATCACTTTTCTTCAGTTTCTCCCTTTGACCCGCGACTCGAGAGACTAGGCGTATGGAGGAACTACGAAGAGTGCTTTCCTGCCTTCGCTGGTCTTGTTTGAGTTGTGTGTGGACTTGTTTATTGTGTGAAAAGGGGCTTAGGGGAGGAGGGTAAAGGGATAGGTGATCGATCGCCTTGGCTTTATGTAGACGATGAATGAGTAAGACTAAAAGTCATTCCCGGATTAGAGGGCGTGATTACGCACGAGATGTGTCACATGGTGAATTTGAAATGTATTTGGGATTGCGCAAGTCAGTCAGCGACTCATTAATCTGGAATAGTATTACAGCTGATTGTACATCTTGTAATCCCGGATATCTTGGTATCGCCTAGGTACCCTACCACCCTCCTCGCCCTCGATCATACCCACCCCTTCCCCTACCACGGAACCCGCCATTCCCTCTCCCTCCACCCTGGTACCCATTCTGCGAAGGCGGCTGCGGAGGCAGAGGAATGCCCCATCCGCCCATCATCTGGGGCATCATGGGAGGATTGGGAGGGAACCAACCCTGAGGACCGCCGGTCATGTGAGGGGGTGGAGGCGGCGGCGGCCAGGGGCC
>JABCKW010000164.1:0-35464 GCA_014824385.1 Fusarium cyanostomum | reverse complement strand
GGTGATGGGGACGGGGTCAATCGGATAGTCTTCCTATCTACCGGCTCGATCAACGTGTAATCACAATCTGTCAAAGGCGCACAGGCTCTCGGGTCCGCGATGGCTTCTGTCTGGAGGAAGAGTAATTGGCACACGCCGAGTGGACGGGCTGATCAACTCTGCGGAAGGGCTCGTCTCTCCTTCACCCCACCTTGCCCCTTGCGGGTATGCGGCGCGAACACACACACAATGAGCTCGTCTTCTTACCACATTCATGGGCCACTTTCGCGATAAGCCCTGGCGCGTTTTTGTCGGTCTAAATGGACCCGGTTGCTTTGGCATGCGTTCTACGGAGTACCGTACATACGTAGTGATGTTCCTCGGGAATGAGACTCCGTGAGCGGAGCAGCGTGCTTCAAGAGGAATCTCCATCCGTCCAATGCCTGGATGATTCTTTGAATAGAGTTGAATTGGCACTGTACCCTGTATTGCTTCTGCAATTAGCGAAGCTGTCCAGGTCGTTGAGCCAACCCGGGCCGGTGGCGGCTGGGGGAGGACCTTCGAAGGGCACCGCCATATGCCGCTGGCGATCTCCGTCGAGCGGCTGTGTGAGTACGGAGGTACATGCGATCAGACCCGGCGCACACCCCCCTCGTGCGCAGGGCTCCGCCGAGGCCGCCGCCCGTTATGTCATGGGTACTCAGCGGTTCCCCTGCCCGTCGGTATCATTACGAGGCGGCAGCGCCCTGAAAAGCGCTGCCGATAATAGCGACGCAGCCCTTCTCGAAAACCGGTTGCGGCCTTGGCTGACCGGAAGCCTGCTGGACCGGAAGACCAAAGCGGCGGTGGGATGCTAACGACGAGGCCAAATATGACAGAGCAGAAAGTCTCGCCTGACGGCAACCGACGTGCTGAATTTAGCAGCAATTCGGGCCTGGCCTGGGCTGGCTTTGGGGCGTGGCAAGAGTAATCATCACTCGCTACGGAAGTCGTTCCCTTTGCATTTCCCGCGACAGTATCCGTACAGATACATCTGGAAGAGAGAGATGTTATGTGTAGAACCCATGTATCTTCCATGTGCGCCCGAGGATCACTACGCCCGCCACCCCCCTCTTCTGGCCCTGCCGAACGCCAATCGCACCCTCTGATGAAAAAGACCCCACCGTCGAAGCCGGTAGCAGCCACACCCCTGCATCCGACCACAGGCTCTTATCTTTGGTGGGCGAGAGTCAACCTTTGAGACGGCTCGAATGCGTCAACATAAAACCCTCATCCGCCCCGGAGTTCCAAACGTTGATTTTTGGTCATCCTACACATTCCCGTTTATTCGTTCGATACGTTTGTATCAATTCAACTTTCTTTCCCCGGATCTCGCTTGAAATTTCCCCCTTTACCTCTTAACCACAAACATCACAATCATGGTGAGTCTTAACGATACTGCCCCTCTATCAGTGCGCCCACTAACACGACTGTCGCAGGCGTCTTCAGCACCTGTCACCTCGAGGACCGAGACCCTCCAAAAGTATCTCAAGCTCGACCAGAAGGGCATGATTATGGCCGAATACGTCTGGGTTGATGCTGATGGCGAGACTCGATCAAAGTCCCGAGTAAGTCTTTTATCCTGATCTTTGCTTCCGGGTCCTTTCTCCGATTGCATATGTCTCTTCCGATCTGGATCGGCAAACTGGGCCACCGGCCGGACCCAGCGTCATCATGCCGCCGAGGCTGAGCACAGCATTCGCCTTTTCCGGCGTCGCGCCTGCATTTTGGCCAATGGGACCAAAAATAGACCTTTGCATACCCCACTTGTGGGGTATGTGGGGTTCCGAGCCGGCGGTCCGGGTAAAGCCGACAATGCCCGATTAAGAAGGATGGATTTAAGAAAGCAGGAAAATCAAGATGAGCATTCGAGCTGACCATGATTCTTTAGACTCTCCCCGAGAAGGAGTACAAGGCAGAGGATCTCCCCGTCTGGAACTTTGATGGTTCCTCCACCAACCAAGCCCCCGGTGACAACTCCGATGTCTACCTCCGACCTTGTGCCGTCTACCCCGATCCTTTCCGCGGTTCTCCCAACATCATAGTCCTCGCGGAGTGCTGGAATGCCGACGGCACTCCCAACAAGTACAACTACCGACATGACTGCCTGAAGGTCATGGAAACGTACGCCGAAGATGAGCCTTGGTTCGGTCTGGAGCAGGAGTACACCCTCCTCGGCCTTGACAACCGACCTTATGGCTGGCCCACTGGTGGTTTCCCTGCTCCGTAAGTTGCCTCATTTCTCAAACGGAACTTACTCGCTAACTCTCTCGAAGCCAGGGCGAATATTACTGTGGTGTCGGTACTGGCAAGGTAGTCCAGCGTGATATTGTGGAGGCTCATTACAAGGCCTGCTTGTGTAAGTTTCGTCCATTCCGCAGACTTCAACATGCTTGAACAGCAACAGACGGTCAATTTGCGACATGCCTGTCGTGTAATTGATCTGTCGGGGCTTTTTTATGTGACAGCATAGGACTATAGTGGGAAGGGTGCTAATGCGATTCATCAGATGCTGGTATCAAGATTTCTGGCACCAACGCCGAGGTCATGCCTGCCCAGTGGGAGTACCAAGTCGGCCCTTGCTTGGGTATTGAGAGTATGTATAATGCTTTGCTGGTTCGTTTGTTTTCATCGCTAACCACCAAAATTTGCAGTGGGTGACCAACTTTGGGTTTCACGATTTTTCCTTGCCCGCATCTCAGAAGAGTTTGGAGCAAAGGTTTCCCTTCATCCAAAGCCAGTAATAGGCGCGTGGAATGGCCAGGGGCTCCATTCCAATTTCTCTACTAAAGCGATGCGGGAGGAGGGTGGTATGAAGGTCATCGAGGAGGCTCTCAAGAAGCTTGAGCCGCACCACGTCGAATGTATCGCCGAGTATGGCGAGGATAACGAGCTCCGCCTTACTGGCCGCTATGAAACTGGTTCTATTGATCAGTTCACCTGGGGCGTCGCCAACCGCGGAACAAGCATTCGCGTTCCTCGCGAGACCGCTGCCAAGGGTTACGGCTACTTCGAGGATCGACGACCTGCTTCCAACGCCGACCCTTACCGGGTTACCAAGGTGCTTCTTCAGTTCTCCCTGGCTTAAGCGTTTCTGTGAAAAATATCTTTTATTTAGACGGTTTCGTCTTACATGGTTACCGGCGTGAGGGTATGGGACAGTATTTTCTATAGATAGCATGATAACTGGTCCAGCGAGATCCAGTAATAACAATGGCCACTGATTTATGATATTCAACCTCGAAGCTGTTACCTGGTCCCGATGTGTCTTTAATCTCCTGCGCCAATACTCTCCACTCAATGTGACACTATGTCTTCCGCAGCGTCCAAATGCACGACCCCAACTCTTACCCATGCCCTCTTCATTCCGTAGGTCTCACTTGATGTCCGTTGAACTACAACTAATCAGACATATCACGTTTGGCGTCCAGTGACGCACGTACGACGAAAACTCGTTTAGAATCGGGCATCAACAACAGTTAAACTCAAACGAAGAGTAGAGAGTGAAATGAAGAGCAGGGGTAGAGTTAACCTTAAGTCTGAACCCGCGGTCTGTGGTACTGCTTCCGGCAGTTCGGTGATGCCAGCGTCGCAGCGAATTCAAAAACTTGTTAACAACACCCTCGGCTCAAAATACCCTTGTCGCGCCAACGGGCGCGACAATAGAGCTCAAAAGTCGAGCGCAAGCAACATAAACTCTCTTTCACCGTTGAATGCCACGGCCGGAACCTTGCTATAACTTTCCCGCCGGAAGCCCAATCTCCTGATGAGGGAAGTATCGACGTTTCACCGCCTTGTAGCCATGATGCCGGATCCCCGTTCACATGCCGCACGACAGTGTTCCTACGCCCTGGCTCCGCTCTCCTAAGCGAGGCTCTACAAGTAATTGAACTGCTATTAATCCCATATACCGAGTCTTCCGATAATTCTTAAATCCCAGACATGGGGCTACGTGAAAAGGTGAATCTCAAGATGCCAACCTAAGCGACCTGACAGCACTTCTGCTTGCTTTCCTATGAGTTATGTGGACGAGCTTCAACAATGGCAGACTAACCAGGTAGTCATTGCCAGAAACAATAGGGAGAGAATTTAAGTAATTCCACAATTCATCTTCTGCTTTAACGTCAACAGCTTTCTCTGACTTCGGAATTTTGACTTCCTCCTGCAAACCTTCGATGACCTTGTCCAATTTCCGCCCCCCAAGCTAGAGTCTTGTTGTGCGACTTCCGGAACAGCCGAAACTTGTTGGCGACATTCCCGATCTGGCTCTTGTTCGTAAGCGTCTCGTTTTTGCGGGTGTTTGCTGAGTTCCCATGGAGTTCCAGTGAAAAGGGGTTCAAGTAACAGCTCAGATTATTGAGTACTGTTAAGCAGGCTGGGCCAAGAGACACATCTATCAGATCTAGCATAAACTCTATTCAATTATAAGTAACTAGAATCTTTTAGACATCGTAGGGCTCAAAGACATCGGCATTAACCAGACTTTTATTCTAGCAAAAAGCCAGGCGTGCCATTCATTGGGCTTACGTCCTTTCCACTCAGGCGACAATTCTTTGTGTATTCAACTCGTGGGAGGTTGTCAGAGGGGGCGGCACCTTCCACATACGTGCCTACCTGACGAAAAGGAAAGATGTGGAAATAAGGTTATCCATTTCCATGCAGACGGGAACGGCCGCCGGGACGGGACCCACCCGCCGCCAATCATCTCTTGACGTTCTCATTAACGATTAAGGAAGGCAGGCACCTTTCACCCTGTTGCAGTTAGGTTGTCTTGTTGCCACAGTTTATCAGGCACAAAATATTCGCCTTGATAACATGAACCAGGACCCGGAGATCATCCTGTCGTTTACTCCAATTCGCGGCGGTAGCAACAGGACAGTGGCCCGTCTGATAGCAAGCTAGGCAGCATCAAGCACACGAAGCGCATAAAGCAAGTATCATTAAACATCATTAGGCATCGCCATGAGCCATAATATGTTTTTGATCCTCCTCGAGAAACAGTAGCTCAAACGAAGAAGTCAATCTACGGCAGAGATCAGCATGATCCAGATGCAGATAGAGATCCGTGAACTGGCACCCGCGCTATTATCGCTACACTCGAATTACCTACAGAACCTAGCAGAAAGGCCCTGGCAAGGAGAAGCTGACGGTGAACGCGGAAAATGAAGGGAAAGGACAAGGTCGATGGTCAGGACTCTGAGGGTGTTGAGATAAATGTTGAGGAGTTGCGACAGAGCTGGAGAATAAGCTCTATTCAAGTTCGGACATTGTTTGTTTGCTTTTTAGTGTTTCAAAGAAAACACCCTCCTAATGTCTGTATTCTCTGTAATCGAGTTTATATAACCCTGGGCTAATACTTAGGTATGATTCAGGCCACAATTCCTCTAAATCCCTACCTAAGACGACGCCAAACAGATTCATGAACATGATAGATGTGTAGTTCGACAAGTGTTCTTAAAAAATATTCCCGGGACAGTTCACCGCGAGATGCCTAACCCAATTGCAGTAGTATTGCAAGTATATTCCATTTGTCTAGTTCCAGGTTTCAGATGAAATGGTTGACGGAGCCAACGGAATGGGGGCATCTACGGTCGTTGAGATTTGAGCACCTTGGATGAGTAGGTACTCCTCTAAATGCCTCTATACCTAGATGCTCATGTCAAAGCCATTAGGATTCAAAGATGTTGAGATAGAAAAAGTTAGTAAGAAGCAATGCCTCAACTGATAGCCTCTAACAAGACTATTTTAGATAGGAACTGTGGACGTGCTGTTTTGAACTTCGCTGCCACTGATCTGATCACACTTACTCGTTGCCTCTGGAGACCCTCTAGCCCTTCATACGCTTTTTACCAGCACGCAATGCCATTGGCATTGTTCCGAAGACGCAACGCGCGGCCAAAGAATACATCAAGGCCGCCCATCCATACCTTTCGAGTATTGCGGGCGTAGCTAAACTGGCCGTGATTGATCCGACAGAGGATACGGCCACAAATGCTCCGTACGCCATACCGTGGCCTCCTGAATAGTGCCGTATCCAAGGATACTGCTCCCGCTTGCTCACAGGAGAGTAGATGATCTCGACCATGATAGGGGTATTGGCTATAGCTAGGGAAACACCAGTGCAAGCCATGAGAATCCACATCAACCTTGGAACCACCAATCTTTCGAATGTTTCTATGACCGTCAATCCCAAGAATGTCGGGGCACAGCCGAGAAATCCGGTGATCCCCAGCCACCTGCCTCTATGCCTCCATGCCGATCCGCGAGACATCCAGATAGGATACAGAGCAAGGAGGGGCAGTAGAATGCGAGGAGCATGAGGCCGACCTTTTACAGTCCCAGTTGAATGAATTTTTGAGGTAAATCTGAACTGCAATATCCACGGAGATCCTGTATAAGTTTGCAATTGCCATGATGAGCTCAGAGACAACTTACAGGATATGAGCAAGTGCCAACCAGCGCGCCCAATAACCTCCAGGATCGAAGGACAAGCTTGAGATAAGCACCGACGTGGGGAATCTGGTCATTTTTGTCGCATTCAGAGCTGTTGTCTCCTCTTTCTATAGATCCGTTTCATGCTCCGAAACCAACGTCCACTTTCGAGCAACTCTTGACTCAACAAGGAACAGTCTCATAAAGACGTCGAGGAGTGTCAAGCCCAGAGTCAGCCCGTAGACAGCATCTTTTCCGTTGGCTTTTAAAACCGTCTCTACGATGGGAGGTGCACTGGAAAGCTTAAAACATAGCGAGACATCATCATAGGCCAGAACTCCGCCAATATGATCTTGTCCGACGGTATCAATGATCAAGGCCAGGCTAACCGTCCACGCATAGCCTGCACTTGCGCCTTGAAGTACGCGGCCGGGCAGGAGAACAGGAGTATTTGAGGCCTTCCAGAGGCAATCGTATCCAGCCAGGACAAAACTTAGACCAGAAAGAAGAGGAGCACGGCGGCTTTTTGAGTGTCTGCGAGTATGCCAGCCAAGGGACTGATGATAAGGGAGGTGACGCTGTATGCAAGCATGGACCATCCCGTGAGCTTCAAGACCTGATCCTTTTCCATGCCAAGCTGGTATTTCATAAGAAATGGTATGGTGACGACGGTGTTTGCATAGAGAAAGATGTCGACGATGATTCTTAAGATAATAGTGGCGATGATGGACCGTTTTGACGACCTTACTTTTAAGCAACAGGGCTCACTCCATAAGGATTCATCTGAGCCATTCCCTAGAAAGAAGGGCTTCAGGCTTTTGACGAAGGGTGCCCTTGAAGCTGACATTGTAAGCTGAAGATTTCCAGAGAGTGAAGAGAGCAGCCATCCTTGGACGAGCGGGATGAGGATGCCCGACCAAGTAAGGCCTTACAGGTTCTGTCCTCCGCCAGAGGAGACGGGTTGAATTTCTAAATATCGATACGGCACATAAATATGATCATAATAAAGGGTCTCTACGGTTGGTTGAGGCATGAAGATGCTGCTGCATATCGCGATGCNNCTACTGGGTTGCCTTGATCTACCTACGGGTATTGAATATAAGGCCCAAAAAACAAACAAATAACGGGTCTCTACATACCAGACGAGAGCTCAGCAACGAAGCAAGAGGGCTGGCACTGACTACGACGGGGATATATTTGCGGTGCTTCGGGTGCTAAAGTATAATACTCAGCACCACTTTCATTCCAGTCTGACAAGTTCCATGCACTAGCCTCCTGTTACCTCAATTCATTGGAGGAAGTAATTGGGACATGGAGATAACGTAGGACGTGTGGGCATTCAGGCGTACTCGTATAAGTGCATAGTGCCAATACAGTGACGATAGCACAGTGTTTATCTGTGGAGCAGGACTATTTTTCCGCGATGCTCTTTCAATCTTTTCCCAACCTTTGCTCAACGTCACGACCACACTCCTCAAGCACTTGTTTACGGTCACTCTGCGTAACCCATAATGGCCCCAATTGAGGAG
Organism: Fusarium cyanostomum; assembly: GCA_014824385.1. Classification (NCBI taxonomy): domain Eukaryota; kingdom Fungi; phylum Ascomycota; class Sordariomycetes; order Hypocreales; family Nectriaceae; genus Fusarium; species Fusarium cyanostomum. The sequence goes on along the minus strand of JABCKW010000164.1, from coordinate 27,485 downwards.
ACTGCCGATCAGTTCTCGATCCTTCCCATAAAGATCCCCGCGACATCATCCTATCCAGAGACCGCCATCCACGAAATTCGCATACGACGAAATGCGCCAAAGATCCCAACCGCAAACGATTCTCGAAGTTTATTCCTGAAGAACATCCCCGCAGATAGTACCGAACCTCATTTTCGCGCTGTATTCACCGAACTCGTGGGGGCCGGGCGATTCGAGAGTATCACCTTTGATGATGAGAACCGGACATCGCTCCCCATCGACCCTGCACAGGCCGCGAAACTCTCAGACTTTGCACGGAAGAGGAAGCGTAGGGATGTGGAGGCAGAGGAGCGGGAACGAGAGGAGGAAGCTGCACAGTTGCCCCAGATTTGGTCACGACGAGTACAACGAAGCAGCAGCACTGCCATTGTGCTGCTAGCAGACGACAAGAGCGTACAGGCGGTGCTCAAGGCGATCACAAAGTTACAAAAGACAAAAAAGTACCCAATGTGGGGTAGTGGTCTCTCCGACGAGGTCCCAACCCTCGGCTCCTCGTGGATAGCCTCGCATCTGCAGCTTTCCCGCGTTGACAAGCCAACCACCCAGAAGGCCGTGCATGCCTTCTTTAACGCCTTCAACCGCAAGGAGAAGGAGGCTACGGAGCTGGCCAAGCGTCTCCGCAACGAGCCCGACGAGGATGGCTTTGTGACGGTTACTCGTGGTGGACGAGCTGCTCCAGCCAGCAGGAACGAGGCCGAGGAGGCGAAGCGCCGAATGGTTGAGAGGGACACCAAGAAGAAATCCGAGCTGAAGGACTTCTACCGCTTCCAGATGAGGGAGCGGCGCAAGGCCGATCAGATGGCTCTGCTGAGGAGATTCCAGGAGGACAGGAGGAAGGTCAACGCGATGCGCGAGAAGCGGGGCAAATTCCGGCCAGAAACATGAAGTCAATTGGCTTGAGAGCGAAAAACGTAAGTCGAACTGGTTTTTTTACTTCATTTTGTTCCTTGCATGATGACGTCGCGGGGCCATCGAAGCATGATGGGAGCCCGAGGCAACTTGGGGTTCCCTCTGGGTGCCGAAAACAACCGCGTTAACACAATCTTCTCAAACTTGTCTGAAATCTCCCAAAACGTTCTCTTCAGCGTTGAATTCACCGTCTTTGATTGGTGCTAACAGGGATTCAGACTTGGGGTTCTGCAGGGAAACCTGCTCAACTCGAGTATGTCGAGTACGGAATACACGAACCAGGTATAAGCGAGGGCTTGGTTCTAATATATCTGCACGACCACCCGCCAGCCATGGATATGGTTTGGGTGAGAATGGGGTTGCTCAACATCATGGCTGGATGCACCAGTACTGGACTATCACTCCATCTCGGCGGATAGGTTAGGCATAGACAAATGAAAGATCTGTGCGGCCTTGAAGTTGTTAGGCCCTATCCCACACTTCATTTTATTCCCTTCTCAGTATATCGTGCTTAGGAGCTCTAGCCCTTCCACGTCGAGTCCTTGATCATGTGTAAAGAACGACATCCTGAGGGGGCAGACAAGTCACCCTGCTGTGCAGTTGTTTTGATATTTTGACCGCCTCTGTAGCTTGACCGTTCCGTTCATCCACAGACATACAGGTCTTGTATTCGACCACATACAGACCTTTGCCGTAGAAACGTCGTGGAGACATGCTATGATCTGGCAGAAGTTGTTGTCCAGCGGGACTTTCTAGTCAGACGAGTGGACCTGTCGACCCAGGCGACGGCCGTGAAAAAGACCTCAATCACCAATTCCAAGGCTTCGCAGCCCAAGAGGAGCAAATAGACAGTCATTTTCTTCTGCAGTGCCAGCTGTCGAGACTTGTCTTGTTAAGAGATCCTGGTCACGTTTATGGTCCGGGCTCTGCAGCCGCCTCGCTTCTTAGTCATCTCATTGGATGAGGCATTGTTTACTTTCCCCCACATGGCAACCAACCTAAACAAAAGTGGCAACAAGCTCGGCTTTGTATATGCGCTGCGCACCCTACCCACGTTGGACGAGTTTTGGAAGAAAAACGTCAAATCGAGAGCAGTTGAGGACATGAGTATCGATGCTTCAGTCGCCATTCAGTTCTTCCCAGTATGATCGACACCGAAAACCTTCGTACAGCATCGCTGTACATCAACAACCAGCTCCTCTCGAGAGGGCTCTTGCGCGATGGCCAGACCATTGATTTCGCCAGCACGGCCATGGTGGATGACGATGCCGCGGCTACAATGGGACGAATCGTGAGCGTCCTCAATGATCTGATACTACGACGTGATGTAGGTTATTTCTCCGCCCTGTCTGCGACGCCCACTGACCAGCGCAGCGCGACGCCGAACATCGTGAATCACTCTCAGCAACCATGCGAACTCTTCGCGCCGAGAACCTGAAGCATACCAACGACATTGTGCGACTGGCAGAGAAACACGTCGAGGCGAAGAGGAAGCTCGACATAGCAGAAGCGTCCGAAACCGCGCTCAAGACGCAGATGAAGTCCGCTGATGCCGCCATCCGGGGACTGAAAGATGAAGTTGCACGCACGAAAGGATTGGTCGCCCAGGCACGCACTGCTTGCGCAACCGACGTGCGCCGCCGTGATCGCCAAATCGATACCCTCAAGAAACAACTTGGCGAGGCAGGTCGCGCGCGAGGATCCAGAGGCAACCCAGGCGTGACCTCTATTACCGTCACAGGCGACATTAGCGACGCCAGGTTGTCTCCGATACGAGGCGTAAGCACAGCAGCAGATGACTATGATCTGCGCAACGAAACGAATGCATTCCTAGCAAATTTGGCCCAGAACCTTAGTGAGGAGAACGAGGCCATCCTGACTGTAATGCGGAGGGCTATGCAGCAGCTGCGCGAAATGAGCGGATGGAGCAACGACAACAACGACAGCCTTGTCATCAAACAGCATGGATGGGAGGAGATGGCTACAGAGCTGGACTCTGTGCTGGACCACATGCGAACGATTCTGACGAACCCCTCCTTCGTACCAATCGAGGAGGTTATGGTCCGTGAGGAGGAAATCAGCCGCCTCAAGGAAGGCTGGGTGAAGATGGAGAGTCGCTGGACCGAGGCCGTCCACCTCATTGACGGCTGGCGCAAGCGCATGGCTGCCAATGGAAGGCCAATCTGCGATGAGGAGCTCCAGATGGGACTGCGTCTGAGCCCTGTGCGCGTGAGAGACGTGGAAGAGACCAGACAAGCAACTGCACTAAGACTCTCCGCCGTGGCCGAAGAGCCCGAGGACGACGACATTCATGTTATGAACTCGCCCTGTCCTTCAGCGCACCGCTCACCCCGGATGCAGGCTGTCGACGACTACGATCACGACAACGAAAGTGAAGCTGAATCTGACTTTGATGACCACATACCCGTGGATGAATATGATGTTGAGGAGCCTAATGTCCAGATCCTCCAGCAATCCACAGCAGTGCCCATATTCGAGCGGCATCCTGATTCTTCGCCTCTTCCAGAGCCTCCCCAGCTGAGCCCTCTGCGAGATTCCGCATCAGCAGGGAATCGAGGATCTCAGCGTCTCAGCAAGCCCTCCAAGAAAGGAGACTTTACCACCATAGTTGAGGAGGATACGTGGGATCTTGCCGCTGCGGTCAACCCGTTTCCTACAAGATCCAACCAAGACTGCCGCGACCGCGTCTCCTCTTCGTCGTCTCTTGATGAAGTCCTCCTGGTCAAGTCGCCAGAGGCCGCGCCTCGCGTGAGTGAAACAAGGGTATCAACTCCCCGCCGTGAGAGCCCTCGACGCAGCGACGACCAATCCGACTCACAGTCCGGAGCTGCTCCATCCTCTCCCAGCCGCTCTCCACGTCGCAACGCCTCACGCCTCCCCCTCCCCCGGAACGCAGACCCGGCCCCTCAACAGAGCCCGCTCACTATGGCTACTATAGCCGCCAAACTGGCCGCTTCTGAGCGCGAGGCCGATGCTACACGCGTCCGAGCAAAGCTCCGTGCCGCTCGTGGTACCCGTGGCGTCAAGAAACCCACGATTATCCCGTCCCAGCCAGAACCTCAAGCCGCTGAGCCGCAAGTACAAGAACCGGAACCCAAGAGACACAAGCTCGATGACGTGGATCCAGTAAAGCGGGATCCGGCGGCGGAGGACCAGCTGAAGCCCGAGAAGAGGCGGCGTGACCGACGAACGAGCAAGACGGCATCACGGCGCAGGAGTACACTAAGCCCGTGGGAGCTAGAGAGCTTGATGATGGGGAACGTACAATGACGGACATGCTCTGATGATGCGTAGGTGCTAAAGGAGGCTTGGGATATCCTTGGGGAGCTTGCTTGAGCGAAAATTGGTTTGGCGTTTGGTGTAGGGAGCGGTCCGCCCTTGGGCAAGTAACTAGGTCTCTAATACTGTGATGATGTGATGGACGGAAGCTTGGTATGCCTACCGTGATATCCGTGTAGGACGTGGATAAAAATGCAGCGTTAAACATTCACGAGAGAAGAGGGCGCTGGTAAAGTGGTGTCGGTGTACAAAATCATCAATTCCTGCGATACCAACTTGACAATAACATCATCCATCGAGCCATCCCCCAACCATCGTTCAAGTGAGAACTGGGTAAAATATGCCCGGAAAGTAGATGAATTTGACCCATGGGCGTATTCAGCAAAGGATGGGTTGACCATTCGACCCCATGGGCAACGGCCCAACCAGCAATCCTGTTTCTGCTGGTTTCAGAGCCATCGGTAGAGTGTGTGCGCATCAAAAGCAAACGTTAGCATAAAAGTGGCCGTCCATTCGTCCTGCGCGAATTCATTCCTTAACGTCAAATTCCAAATTCCCTTTAACTCCAATACCAGATCATGGCTAAAGCCAGGCTCGTGAGCCTGTTTCGTCTGTGCGTTCCCCTTTAGCACCCTTGAAAGAGAACAGAATCATCTGTTGAATGGCGGCGAGTTTCTACAACGTGGGGGCTGTGGCAATGAGCGCAGACATGACAGCAACACCACCTAGAGCTGCATAGCCGACCACCTCAGCAACACGGCGAAGTCGTTTGCTTGGTGGAGGTGCCACTACCGTCGATGCTGCAAGGCAAGTGGTTTCGGTACCACACGATTTTGACTTGATACGGCGACCTGCTCTTCGGCGGCCCAGGCGGGTGGAGTGAGATTCGATGCGCTCTTCCTCGCGCGTAAGCTCAGAAATGTCTTCAGCCTTTCTCTTCGCTGACCGAGGGCTCTCGAGCAAGTCGCAAGCCACATTGTCAATTGGCCCAGGCTCAATATGCTCATCATTGTGAGGAGGCATTTGAGTTACATCGACGGAGGACTCAACCGTCTCGCTGATTTCCATGCCGTTCTTCTGGGCTGGTTCCAGTGGCTCCTCCGTCGTCTGTGGCATTGCACTGTCACCACCAGCGGCCTTCTTGCTCAGTTCATACTGGTAGGCAGACGAATCGTCAAGAGCGAGGCCTGCGTCGGGATGAGGCGCTTCGGGTTCAGGTTCTTGAGGGGGCGTATTTAGGAAATCAACACCGGATGTTGCCAGGGCAGAATCAGCCAGTCGAACGCCATGAGCAGTGGGCTCTCGAGGCAATTCTTCGATCTGTTTCGAGGAATTTTCGTCAACAGGCGAAGTAGCCAGTTCGGGTCCATCAAACGAGAAGCTGGGAACTCTTTGGTGATCCGATGACTCTACCTGAGTCTGCCGTGGTTCACGGGGTCGGGGCTGCGGACAGCAGACCATCACATTGGCCTTGTTCTCTGCCCTGGCAGCAAAGAATTCGTATTTTCCTGTCTTTTGGCCCAGTATTTCGGCTGTAGTCATAATTGGGTTCTGGCCTGGCGTGTATGGACCGAAAGTCATAGCTTCCGAGATTGAAGGCAGTCTCGGGGGGTGAACCGTGTTTGCTGGACCAAGGGGCGGGAGTTCCGAAGTCAACAAGTAGTCGACCGCGCCCATTTGAGAGTTGCCTTTGCTGCGGTCCGATTGTTGCGATAGTCCTGGTGCCAGAGTTTCAGTGTACTCGGCCTGAGACTCATTGGAGATAGCGCCGAGTATGGTCGAAGGCGGGCCTGCAGGAGTGTCGTCGACAGCAGAAAGCTCACCCAAAAGATCGTCGTTCATGGGGTTAGTTGCGTCATCCAAGGAATCAGAGCTATCTGGAAAGAGTCAACGCCAGTCAATGAATCGTCACGTTGGTGATACTTACAGTCGTCATCCTCAAACTCATCATGCTCCTCAAAATCTTCCTCGGCCATGTTGACTGAATCTGCGTCGTCGTAGTTGTTTGTGACAGGCGAAGGTGCGTAGTCAATGCTCTGAGCCTCAGACTCATCTCCATGTGAACTTTCCGTATCCATGTCGGTAGATTGTGACAAGTTGATTTCATCTTCCTCCTCCAGATCTGAGAATGACCACCCGCCATCAGGCGAGATGGAAATATCTTCATTGGAGGTATCAGATTCGATACGAGACATAGAGACGGCGCCAATGTCCGTCATATCTGGGAGAGGCTTTGAATTCGAAGAGAATGGGGCGATAGCATCGGCCGTGTGAACCACGTCGTCTCTCACGCTTGACAGTGGATATTGATCGTTGGAGGTCAAATCAATGGGGGACCGGCTAGGAGATGAGGAAGGGAACGCGGCAGGGCGGATCTTCATCGTGCGCAAGATTTCGTAGCTGTTGCGGACTTGGTGATCGTCTTCGCTGCTCGAGTCTTCCACATCCGTGTCGTCAGGGACACGAAAGACCTTAGGACGGTCGTCAGGGCTAACGGGTTGGTTAGCTGCCAGAAGTCAAAGGAGAAACAGGACAGGCTTACTGGACGGTCCCAAATTTAAGGCGGGCTTCGAGAGTACAAGGAGGGTATCGATCCATGCCTCTGTCGATCGAGATACCGAACTTCACCTTGTCGCCGCTGGCTAAAACAGTTGAAGCATTTCGAGGAAGACGCTGTTCATTCTTGAAGGTACCGTGAAGAGACCCCGTGTCCTTAATATAGACTTTCTAAAGGCCAGATCAGCAAGAAAAAAATAAGGGAGGTGTTCAATAACTAATAAAAATCTTACCTGGTTGTCGACATCGAGCTTAAACTGCGCATGGTTACGAGACATTACTGCCGAGTCAAACCAAGCATTATTCTTAGCAGCCTCATAGGAAGCATTTCGTTTGCTGGTGCGTCCGATATCCATGACAGGCTTCTCTTTGGTGAGGAAGAAACGACGATCAGGAAAGGCAAAATCAGAGGGAGGATCGACGCTCGAGAGCGTGACCAGGACTGCGAGGAGTTAGCTGGCGATGGTCGCAACGAGATGCAGCTCCACACTGCATTTCCATCTTGGATCCTATGCTTTGGGCTCACCTTCATCGCGATACTGAGGTACTGCCATTTTGGTGAGTCTGCGTCTACAAGATGAACCTTGAACAAGAACTCGCTTCGTCGAGGTGCTGCTGGTATAGGTGAGGGGGTGTATGGCAGTGCACGGCGTCTCACATACACCCGCCTAGGCCCACGGCAATCGACGTCAGCGGGGCCGGCGCGATGATGAGATGCACGGGAGAGTCTATGGGAGGATGGGGTCGAACGCGATGCTGCAGATGGTAAAGAAGCATCAAAAGTGATGAGAAGAAGCAGGTAAAGAAGAAGAGGGGAGAAAGTAAAAGGGCGAGGCGCAAGGCAGATGAATGAAAGAGTTGGACGAGCGGAAGGTGACTCGCGAGGTGCTGGGAAGCCCCGGAAGGTGAATGCGAGGTGGGGCAAGAGTGAAGAGTGTGAGGTCGCTGCCGTATCAGGCAGACGGGTGACAGCCCGCAGGCAGCGATAAGCCGCTTATCGGAGCTCGGCGGGGTGAGACCGTTGATGGTGGACCCTACCACCTGGATGTCCAGCTACCTAGGTACCTAGAGGGGCTGGAGTTGGGAGTGCTTTCTCGTTGAAGTGCCTGGAGAAGCAAGGTGCATTCAAGAATAGCATTTATCATGGGGTTTTGCTGAGCTAGGACGAATGAACATGGCTGGCGTCGAATGCATACTGTATCTCCGTACCTTGAGTTGACGTAGTTTCAGGGTCTAATAAGTGGGAGCCGCCCAACCTTGAGTGGGAGCCGCCCAACCTTGAGTGGGTGTCTCAGGCTAGCACACGGTCCAAGAAAAACATGGCATACAGTAAACTTCATCAGTTTGACGACCGACAATATTAGGATTTTTCTTAACGAAGAATAATAAGAGAATAATACTAAGGCTTAAGAAAGCTTAATGATTTCTTATAAGTATTTTATAAGACTTAATTGTAATCTTTAGATAATATTATTAAATAGCAAATCGGGAGAAAGTAAAGCTATTAGATGGCCTGTGGGTGGGCCATCTTTTTCTTAGACCGCGTGGCTAGTACCTGGAGTCGCACTGTACACTCCACTGCCGAGACACCCTCGATTTGGATGCTTCAACACCCATCCCCTGCTCTCAATTTGAAACCGCACCAACCGAGCGATCAAATATGCATCTCGCAGAGTCAAGAGCTTTTCTGTTTACCAGCCGTCTATGTAAGAGCATACAGGACTGAAGTCAGAAAGGCCTTGCTTGCATCTCAACCTGCGAAACAAAGAGCCATCATGCTCGTGTGAGTAAAGGTCGGGCCGACACCGACCGGATGGTAGCGATAGCGATGAATGGATCATGGATAAATGGGTGAATCAAAGAGAAGGATGGGTGGCTATCAAGCCAAACTAGCTTCCATGGCTTGGAATGGTTATTGCACAACTAGCAGCCACTTGTAAGACATCTGGATAATGCCAGATGATGACCACCTGATGCTTGGCTGCTATCTGAAGTGGGCTCTCGTCCCCGCGTCGCGCCACCTCACCTCGACATCTCGACCGGGCACTGAATCCATATCGACGAGCTCTAAGGATATGGTTCGCAATTAGGACCGAGGCACCAGCCTGGTTCCCACGTTGCAACCGCTCATTTGCGCAATCTGAGGGGAAATGCTGCAATTATGCCAGCCTGATTCAGGCTGCCTACCCCCTGGAGGGGCTGCACATTACGAGTGAAGCGAGCGAGTATGACTGATTCAACGAAGACGGGTTTTCGGGGGATACCACGAAAACTGCAATAAAGCCTCCTTACAGCCTGCTGGGATCTAAATAAGGAACTTCAAGGCCAAGTCCTGTTGGCAAACAACTGAGTGCGGGTTCCGGATTGAAGCCTCCGTGCTCAAGCCAGGTCAGTTTCACAGACACAACTGATTGCTTGGTGCTTCGTGCTCTGAATAAGTTATTTTACTTCCATCGCAAGCCCCTTACTCGTTCACGCCCGCCGTGTTCTGTTTTTCTCGGTTTACATTGATTTTCTTTGATATCAGTCGCCTATTAATGTTTACACGCACCCGGATTCCTCCTCAAAGTCCCATGCCAGCTCATCCAGCCCAAAAGTCCAAGGAGAGTTGTCAGGTGTCTGCTGACCAGCAAGCGGAGCGGCGCTGCCTGATGACCCAACAGGACGGCCTGAGTAGAGACACGGGCACATCGACTGGCTAGCGAAGCGTCATTCGTTTTCTCCATCCCGTGCTTTGTCGTTAACCTTTCCGCCCTGGATGAGAGCCATTTCAGCTCTCGTGTTATCAGCCTAGAACCCTGTCCCGGAGTTTGCCTCTGCTATTATCAGCTGTCCAGGTAGTCGTTGACTAACACTTCATTAGCGGCCCGCTGTCACACCACCACCATCAGTGCCAACTTCATTCAATTGCCCACAAAATTTCGCATGATATTCACAAGCGACAAGAGAAATTCGGAAGGAGACGCGCTCAAGCTAAGGCGCGTAAAGTAATCATCTATGACGCTGACCAAGGCAAGGGTCATTTGAAAGCACTAATTTAGGAGATGGAGAAGCGGGCGGGTGGGACGAAACAGCGGGGGCTGACGGGGAGCGGTTCCCCGGCTGGGGACATCCACTAAATGCTGTCATGGATGCTGGAGTCCTGGTCAAGGAACCAGTCCAAGAGAATAGCATGATCAAGACGCCTCACAGAGACTGGGATTGCTATAGCAAGTGTCTGAGCATATGCAAACTTTAACCTGGGATCGTAAGAATCCCCAGGAGACATTACATCCCCTTGTTTGACGTCCAGTATTACCAAAACTGTCGTGCATTTTTTGCGCCGCAGCTCGATGGTCAGCTTCACTGGGGTTTGCCACTAAAGCCCTGGAATTTCTCAGCGCCTGATCTCCACTGGCTGCTAGCCCTGGACCCTCTGCCCGGTTGGGTTTGGCGCCCGGGCCCTTGGCTTGTGAACCTGGAAAGGGTCGCCACAAATGAATCCACAGCTCACGTTCCCGACGCCACGCCACAACTCAGCACTCTTTTGATTTAAGAAATATTCATCGCCGTCTACTTCTGCCCTCCCTTTCCCTCGATTTTTTTTGCTTTCAACCATCTGAAGGTGCACCCCCTTACCAACACCTATCCCCGAAACACTCTCCGACGCCCGTTTCTACGATCTCCCTCATGGACTTTATGCCTCGCTACGCTTATAAAACCACACAAGCCTTTGTCTACTGCTCCTATCTCAGTCGACCCAGACCGAAAGCCATACCGAAGTGACAGAACCTATCCGACGCTTGATACGACGAGGATCACTTGCCGCACAGCTTCTGATCTTGCTTCATTGCTTCTAAACTTGCTCACACCTCGGCTACGCCCTTTGCAAGTTTTCCTCGTCGAATACACTCAACCATCTACCTAGCGATCTCGCATACTTATCAGCATACCCACTCCTTGGACGCCTTAACTGATCGATCTACCAAGCAACCACCAAGCTTGCCGAGACAGCGATGAATCACGCCCGAGTCAAAGCCCTCAAGGGCGACGGCAAGACCGTGTCCAAAAAAGCCATCAAGTCGGGTCGCGCTTCTGCTGGCCAGACCCCTCGAGGCTCTCCTTTCGCCTCCCTTCTGACGTCACCCGCACATTCCACAGCCCCAAGCAGGGCCGCCTCTGACGTGAGCGAGGAAGACTACGACTACGATGATACTGTTAGCACACATTCCGGAAGTTCTCTAGTTGAAACCAACGAAGATGGCACCAGCACTTTTGACGCCAAGCAGCTCATCGAGGAACTACAGGATCGCAAGCACAACAATAGCGACACGCGGATCCAGCTGCTGGAACTTTACATCAAGGTTTTGCGAACTCGCTACGCCCCGACTACCCACGAGTGGCTTGACGAGTCTGCCAATGCTCTGGCCGAGCTCTTCATTCGAGGCGCCAACCGCGGTCTAGAAGCCAGAGAGCGCCTGCTCAACATACAGGCTTACATCTTGACCTTGAGCACCTCTGAGGAGGCCAACGTCTACGAGCACGCCGAAGCAACCCTGAAACAGATTGTGGCCGACGACGACGATGAGGAGTGCAAGGCCTACGGTATCTACGCCTTGTGCTTCACCGTGCTCTATGGCGGCGGAGGCGAGAACGAAGCTATCGACCTACTCGACTATTTGAATACTATTGTTGAGTCTGATGGTGACAACATTGATGCCTATGATAATGGCTTCATCGTCGCAGCTGCGCTGCAGGGGTGGGCTTTTGTTGCCAGCCACGTCGACGACTTTTCTTATGCGGCCACCATGGCTTTGGATGGTTTTTACGAGCAGCTAGACAGCGTCGATGTCGGTGTGCAGTCCAGCGCCGCAGCCTGCATCGCGCTCATCTTCGAAGCGGCGCGAAACCATGAGGAGGAGACTGGCGAGTCCTGGGACCTACCCGTCAATCCTGAGAAGCTCACCGGTCGCATGACCGAGCTCGCCAAGCAGAGCTCCAAGTCTGTGTCCAAGAAGGATCGCCGCGACCTTCGCGACAGCCTAATCAGCGCCATCACCTCTCTCGAGAAAGGAGTCGGCCCCGGATACTCATCCGCTGGGTTTACGCCCCAGAAGGGCGACAAGCGCCCTGCCACCAAGACCAACGAAGACGGCGTCATTGAATTTGGTTATCGCCACAAGCTTCGCCTCGGTAGCTACATCGCCGTGATCGACTCGTGGTCACTCTCCTCTAGAATCAGCATGATGAAGCTTATCTTCGGTGGACACCTACAGAAGCACATTTTCGACAACCCTGTCGTATCTGAGTGCCTGAGCGATGCCGACTTTACCGATCAGGTTTCTGTCGCCAAGAAGTCCTCAAAGCGATAAACTCAAAGCGGATGGTGCATTTGTCGGCGACTTTTGATTTTACTGGCGTTTTCTTTGCTGGGCATTTCGAAACGAGATTCGATACTGTTGTTTGTTCGTATTGTGCTTTGGCTGGCTACGGTTCCTCTAGGGGTCACAGCTCCCTGCCCGTTCGCCAAGGCTGTGTGTCTCCAAGGCAATAGAAACTTTGAATAATTGTGTTTATATAGTACTTTGTTATCTTCTTCTACTCGGCTTATCGACCTTGTCAGCCGCAAGGGGTTGAAGCGTCGACGCCCATTCACTTGTAACCATTAGTCAATGAGATTTGGTATTTCTTACACGGGGTTCTCCCTACGCCAGTTGTTCGTTCATTTCGCCCTGGTAAGAAGGAGAAGTTCAAGCGAAGCAGTGGTAAACGCCCCTTTGAAAGCCAATCCGGTATCTTATCCTCCATAAGTTGGTTGAGGTCTCGCTCTTCCAACAAGTGGAGATCCATGGATGGTATCACAACGCGACAACTATCGGCGAATTGGTTTAGTGGTAAAATTCTCCATTGTCATCCGAGCAGCCCAGCCTTTGGTGATTCCTTTTTGCTTCCTGTTGATCTCGATGATATCTATCCCACGGTGTCTGCTTCGTGTTGTGAAGTAAACAAGCTTTTGGATGGTAAAAGGGCTGCTCTCATTGGCCAAAGCGTGACGATCAGGGGGTCAGGTACCTGGCTAGTGCACAAGCTTGACTCCACTGACTGAGCTCGGGTCACTGAGAGATTCCCGCGAACCATCTCGGCACGCTACGCGACGTTGGAGCAAGGATTCCAGGTCAATAGAGCTTGTGAATAAACTCAACAGGGACCGTGATATGAGGTGACTGTGAGCATTTGAATACGGAGCTTGCTCTCCACGGGGGGGCAGCCGCTGGGCAAATGACAGCTCTGGAGGGAGCCCCTTTATGCCGAGGAATGAAGCTGAATCACCCATCATGATCCAGACATCACTTGCTTTGTTGGGCTTGAGTATGTATGTCACAAGGAAATTCTCGTTTGTCGATTGGACGGATCCCCCTCATCTTCTCCCTTGTCGGCTCGCGAAATTGCACCTCGCAGTCCTTCACAAAATGTGAGGTAACCATCTCACACCATTACTCCGGCACGTTAATTAGCGGCGCGCCTCCTTTTCATCTTGGTCTCCCTGATCTTCGTATCCACGGGAGCCAGTCACTGCCGAGCATTCACCCGTATTTTCTTTCTTTTGCACTTGGTCTGTTTCTTTCGCCTTTTTGTTTCTTCCTGGTTCTCTCTCCGTCCCCCACACTCTGGAAGCTGCCCTGTACAGCTCCATTTCCAGATCATCATGTTGCTTCGCAAGCTTGGGCATGCCCTGGCTGCGACAGCAGGTAAGAATCCCGTCAAACGACAAAAAGACAGCGATTGTCAATTGCTAGCATCCTAGCTAACCGCCTACCCTTTCACAGCTCTCCTCCCATTCTCATTCGCCAAAGACAAAGATGAGGGCGGCCAATCCACATTTGTCTCCCCAGGCGGCGAGGTAGCCTTCGCCATCGACATTGGGGAAAACGTCGATACCGAAGTTTACTGGAGCATTCGAGTCAAAAAGGAGCTCTCATGGGGAGCCATCGGCCTTGGGAGCGAGGACATGCCCGGCGCCCTCTTCCTCATGGTGTACAAAGCCCGAAATAGCGACAACGTCACATTCTCGCCGCGACTCGCATATGGCCACTACGAACCCAAATATTATGACGAACTCGAGTACGAAGTCCTCTCCGACACTGGAGTATTCGACGATCACATGGTCTTGACTGTCCGTTGCAAGAAGCACTGCCGTAGCTGGCCGTCTGGCGGCACCAATAGTGGATTCCTGGACGTCTACGACAACGACAGCAAGGCCATCTACGCCTTCGGGCCTAAAGAGGACTATTACAGCGACAAGCAGGATGCGCCACTCAAGTACCATCAAGGGTACGGCACTTTTAGCATCGACATAGGAAGGACGCATGGCGATTCTCATTCACCCTCGCTCAATGACAACTCCAAGATCGACAGCAGCACGGTCCTGAATTCCCAAAAGGCCAAGCCAAACTGGGCATCGCCGCTTCATGGCGTTTTCATGGTTCTGTCCATCGTCCTTCTCATGCCGGTCGGTGTTGTTCTGTTGAGGTCTGGCGGTTGGGTGAAATGGCATGCTCTCAACCAGGCCATCGCCACGATTGGCGTGCTGGCTGGCTTTGGTATCGGCGTCGCCAACAGTTTCTACTATCAACGAGTATGTTTACCCAATCATAACCAAGAGTAACCCTAACAGTCGACTCCAGTCCCGCAGCTTTAATGATCCTCACCAGATCATTGGATTCATCGTCACCGGCTTCCTGCTGGGACAGTTTGGCCTGGGTGTCATGCATCACACTGAGTTCAGGAGAACTCAGAGCCCTACAAAGTACGGCAAGATCCATGTTTGGGGCGGACGCGTCATTCTCTTCCTGGGCACGTTGAACGCCTTCTTGTAAGTCTCCGGTATCTCCATGTTCCATCTGATCATTCCTAATCTGCGTCCAGGGGCTTCACGTTTGCTCTGAACCGAAGATGGGGCATGCTCCTGGCCATTCTCATCTTCTTCATATGTATAACCAGCCTTGTCCTCATCTATGGTCGCCGCTATATGGACAAGCGACGCCGTGGCCCCCGAGGCCCTGGACTCGCTGGTCCTCAGGGCTACAACACCCAGCCTTGGCGACAACAACCTTCCCAGAACACGGCGTACTCGTCCGATCCTCCACCAGGCTACGAAGCACCGCCAAACCAGATTGGACTCGGTCCTTTGTCGCCTGCGACGCCATCACCGTGGCGGTCACAGGCAAAGGACGATGAGACGGACCTGAACTTGGGCCGCGAGCAGCGACCGAGGGAGTTTGGTTAGGTGACTTCACGGATGGGTACAGGCCTGGCGTTAAGGTTGTGTTTTCGAAAGTGCTTGAAGGGAAACATTTCAAGCCTGTTTAATGCAATGTAACGACAGATGCGGCTATATGCAAAAACGCCCTGGATCAACCATTTGAGTGGGTAGACACAAGCTCCACCCGGTCTCAATTCCTATTGCAACCTAGGCAGATAGATGGCGAGAAATTACAGATGCCATATTGAACCTTTGTATCTATAGATGCTGCTCTATGCTAAGAATACCTTATGTTTGCCCTTTAGGTAACAAGTTGCGAAATGATCTACCCAAGGCTAGATCTTGGGTATATCCAGGCGAAACTGTTGTTCCGCCTCGGTATAATATGATACATTCATGAGAATCAGATGACATTCACAAGTGTCGCGCTTGGACGTGATTTCTTCGGTCCGGCCCCGGAACAGTCTCGTCCTCGTCTCCTTCAAGCCATATTTCATGCCCATCCCCCTCCTTAACGAGCAAGCTGGCTAAGATGCCACAGATTCCAAAGCAACTGAGAATCCACCACACCAGGCTGACAATACCTCTATTAAGGCCGAATCCATATATCACGCCACCAATAATCGGTCCAATGGTTCGCGCCGCACTGTTCACGCTCTGTCCCAGCCCATGGATCGTGCCGAGCACACTAGGATGCGGCGAGCAGTTGTTGACGAGGATGGCCTGGCTGGGAATTACAAAAGTCCGTCCCAGGACATGGATCGAGAGGACACCGTAAATGGCAAGCCAGATAGCAACACCGCCCTTGGGGCCTGGAGGAGGGGAAGAGTCGCTGCTGGGAACGACAGAAAGGTACGGGATAAGGAAGTAGGCAATGGGAAAGCAGAACAAGGAGAACCGCCATGCCCTAGTGGTCCCAAGCCTTCCTGAGATACGCGGGTAGAGGAACAACTGCAAGTTGATTCCTATGAAGCCGATAGTGGCCATCGCAAGTCCCACAGACCGAGGCGGGAGGCCCAGTCCGCCGGTGAACAAGAAAGGGAGATTTCGCTGATGCTCCGACTTCTCGGGGTCCCAGGTAGGCGTCGAGAGGAATACGAACCAGACGAAGTTGAATGTGCCGAGATGGATGCCCAGCAAGAAACTCGCGACAAAGGTCATTGTCACGTTGCGGGTGAACATGCGCCGGAACAGAAGACGTTGCGTGTATCGCCTCGCCGGACGCTTCACTCGCTTCACTCGCTTCACTGAGGGCTCACCCCCCGTGGCGAGCTCAAAGCCCTCAGTAGGAATGACAGCATAGCCCTCGTGCGCAGTGCGCGGAGATAGTCGTCTCCGTACGAGCGAGGCAAGCTTATGACCAACGCACGAGCCCAGATCCTCTCGACGGTCCCTGAGCGTATCGAGCGTTTCTTCGAGGCCGAGCCACAATATCAACGCCGCGATGGCGAGGAAGACAGAGCTGACTATATTGGGTGTTGCATAGGGGTACTTGAGGAAGAAGTCGACGTTGCCAAAGACACTGGGATAGCTTCCCGCCGGGTCGGAGAGGAGTCCGCCCATAATAGGACCGAGGATCACGCCACAATTGTAGGTCATGGGTAGTAGTAGAAAGGCTCTGGACTGATACTTTTTCTCCCGAATGATTTCGCTGATCCTAAGGTGTTCAAGAAATTTAGCCAATATTATGCAAAGATTTAATAGGTATTTAATAAAAGTTCGAATATTCAATGAATACTATAATGGGTGCAGAATAGAATGGACAAAGATTGGGTCAAGGTACTCACATAGTTCTCATAACTCCGACATTGCCGTTCGTTGCGCCTCCAATGATTCGAAATACAAGCGCCTGCCAGAACGACGTCGCAAAGCCATAGCCCAGACACGACAAACTCGTACCGCAAAGCCCTACAAGTAGGACCATCTTGCGTCCCACGCGCGGAGAGTCGGCCACTCGTGCCCAGAGTATGGCTGTTACGAATTGCGCAGCCGTAAAGCTAGCATGGAGCACGCCAGCCTGAACAGATATGGCCGAATCCGGGAGATCAGGGTCAAACCATTTGAGTTGGTAGAACATGTAGGCCTGAATAGAGGACTGGACAAGGGGCTCGTTCATACGGGCGAGTGTAATGATGAAGAGCTGGTGCTTCTGGGGGAGGTCGGACCAGGTGACTGGCTCGTTGCGCTTTGGCTCTGGTGGGAGGGGGGTTGAGCTTGGACTGAGAAGGAGGACACCACTGGGGTTGTTCACTTGGTTGGTGGTGTTGTCCTGGTATGTTGTTTCTTGTGTTGTCTCATTGTGTCGATATGTCGAGCCGGGAGGCTCCGAGTTCTCAGATTCATTGCCACTGTCGAGCTTGTCATGCTTCATCGCACAGGAGCTGTGGTTGTTGGAAAACTTATAAGAGAGAATCGGTGACAGTAAGGAACTTGAGCAAAGTAGACAAGATTATGTCAATATTTAAGATGGCAGGGCCACTGCGTTCGGCAGGGATCAAGCGGGCGCTGTGTGTAGAGAAACTTTTGAAGAGTATAAGAGGTTGAAGTCCCCAGCAACTCAAGTGTTCAATGGCATCCAACCAGAAACGAATGAGATAAGCAACACCAGGATCTTTGCATCTTTGCCCCACGCCTTTTGCTTGTCCAACTGACCCAGTTGGGGCCATGGTCCGCTCCTTGCTTCCGCTCTAGATGTGCAGATCGGAGCCCTTGGGGAAGGAGGCCGTTGGACCCGCCGATTCGTGAGGCCGGAGACTTCGGTGTGACACGTCACATTGGGACCGCATCTTGGCATTTTGGTGCGGGACTGGAGGGTTGGGATAAGGACTGCGTATGTATTGCACCACGATAATGTTGGCAAGGAGTGAGGCTCTTAACGGCTTACCTTGATCGTCTTGGACTGGACCAACATGACAATGGCAACTGTAAGTATTAGCTTCAACTTTGAATGGATCCCTGCGAGTTCCTTAAAGGCTCCCCGGTGTTGCTCACAACTTGCTAGCTACCTTTGCGTTTGCAGTAGGGGTTAAGTTAAACTGAACCGTCGACCTGGATCATCAAACTCAATATTCTTCCCACCAATCAAGCTCTCCTGCAGCAAGCAGCTGATTGTCACAGCTTCCGCAGCTCTCTCGAGCTTCACCGAGACCTCCGTGTCGTTCAGGCAGCAGTCAGTGAAGTCCTGAGCCTCCGTGATGAATGCCTCTCGAAAACGGCTATAGTAATCAACTGTGGCCTGTCGTCGAATGTCTGTCGTCGAATGTCTGTCGTGTCATGGATGTTGACTAGGTTGGTCTGTGGTTGGGCATTCACAGTCACATTGCCCTTGGTCCAAATGAGCTCGGTCGTGTCCTCCTGTCCAGCTGCCATCATTCGTGAAACGTAGAGCTGCGCAATATTTCCATCCTATGATCGAAGCACAGTCAATCGAAACTCCCGAGGGGATACTAGATCATTCCTACTTGTAATTCGATAATGGCCAATGCATTATCTCGGTTGGTGTAGTCAAGTATCTACAGAAAACTTGCCACTAATCGCCAAGTTCCCTATTTTTAACCTCTCGCCGAATGGTATTATATAAATAGGATACGTACTTAACCTTATAGCCTATCAAGTAAAGAAGCTGCAGGCTCGTGGAGAAGAAACCCACATTTTAACATTCATTACCCCTGTGACCTGTGTTAAGTGTCATTGATTGGGTTTGCCAATCGAAATGGCCCCCTGAACTTAATGTACACGACCCATCAAGCTGGCTTATCGTCGACAACGGAGAAGTTATCACAATATTAACATGCTAGAATTGAGATGTAATTTCAATTTGCAGAACTTGGACAAGGACATTTCAATGCCTCCAGTCAGGAAGTCTTGAACATTTTCTTTGATTGATGATGTGCCTTTGAAAATGTCAACCCAGCACCTTGCCTTCGTTTAGGGTAGGGTTGAGCAAAAAATGCGGCCATGCAGCAACCATTCATTGCCTGGGGTACAGGACTCAAATGGTGTTTTGGGCACTATGCGTTTTTGTAGGATCTCCTTGAAGTCTTCGCAGCCGTGGATTTGGCGATTTGCAACCTTGTGTTTGCCTCGGGAACTGCATCCGTCCCCGACGTCGGAAGATGGGTGGTGCAAACACCAAACCCATGGAAAAATTGTCTCATATCACAACTCACACTTCCCCTCACGAGATTAAAGTGATCGCATCGAATCGTCCTCTCAAACTGCAATCATGACAACCAACGTCAACGTCAACGTCGGCGACCTGAAAATCCAGGTGACAGCCGCTCCCCTGTCCCAGGAAGCCTTTGCACCCTTTGGTGACGTCGTCACCAATCCTCGGCCAGACCTACACCCCTCTACGCACGCATCGCAAGGCGGCTCGCTGCCATATGGCGGCGCCTCGGCGAATGGAGGATCGGCGATTCGATATCGCGATGTCAGCAAGCCTCGGAACCTCCTCTCGCAGGCGCCCAGCGGCGACGGCCGGCTCGTCATGAACCAATTCGTCTGCGGAGCCCGACAGCTGGCTCCAACCAACAACCCCTCGCAAGACGAGTTCACAGTCGACGTCCTGGAGCGACACCCTTTTACGTCCCAGACATTTTCGCCTCTGGCCTCAACGGCCTCAAAGTACCTAGTCATCGTGGCGCCGAGTCTGCCCCCGTCCCCGGCAGACGAAGGTTTCCCTGCGCCCAGCGGCGACGGCCTGCCCGGCAGAGGATTGCCCGATTTGAAAGGACTGCGCGCGTTTGTAGCGACCAACAGACAAGCTGTGACTTATGCGGCTGGAACATGGCACGCTCCGATGGTGGTTTTGGGTGGGAAGGAGACGACGTTGGATTTCTTGGTGATACAGTTCTCGAGTGGAGTTGCGGCTCAGGACTGTCAGCTCACCACTTTCGAGTCGGAAGGGTCTCGAGAGACTAAGATCAAGGTGCGAGTTCCGCTGGGCGGAAATGAATACGGGAAACTATAGAATAAGATTGGCGAGATTTGAGGACCCAGGTCTGCGTGCACGTGGTGGCTGAGTGAAATGAACAAGACGTGATTGTATGAGAACGCCCTTCCTTTGACAACTGATTCCCGGGCACAGCCAGAACCCCGTAACAACAGGTTTCAACTAACCCTTAAACGATTAGATAGTGGCCGGTCTAACGCTTATATGGAGCACAAAACGACAAGAATAGTTCTCGCAGAAATGATCAATACGAGAGACTCAACGTGCCTCACCGGAAGAAGGCTTAGTCATCCTGCATTCCTATGTTCTTGACCGCGATGGCAACCTTAAGCAATGTCCTTATAGCTGCTGGAAGTCCCATCAGCGGATTCTCTGAGAGTCCGGTGTCGTTCAAAACTTATCCACAGCCGTGTAAGTTGTGTTGAAAAAGACGTGAACACAGCAGCAATTTCAGCGTGTTTTCATCCTGACTCATGATGGTGGCTCAACTCGAATTGACCGACGCTCGCAACAAGCTCGAGGACCTCTCTGGGATCGAGCTCAAACCTGGAGAGAACCCTTACACGGCGCTCATCAGAACTTGCAATGACAATCATGTGAGTAGAGGCCCGCTTAGAGGAACCATCCCACTGACCTAGGACCAGGCTGAGATTCAAACCCTCTACTCTGTTCACCGAACAAAGAGGAATGCCCAACAAGCGGAAAAGTTCGTGGCAGCTGATTTTAAGGAGCTCATCATTGACCAGTATCTACTGAGACTGGAAGACCAGACTGTCGAGCCGGGGTTTCGCGATGAGAGGAACTGCTTGGTTGTTTGGGCCAGGCCGCCGGATCATATCATCCGGTTGGCGACCAAGTTGCAGGAGTTGCTGAAGCAAGCTGCACCGAGTGAGTGGCATTTACCTCACTACGAATCTCTCGCAGCATGGCTGATAAGTACTTCAGATATCTGGCTCATGCCCGCTCATCGAATGCATATGACAGCACTCGAGGTCGCATTCTCCAAGACCCCCGAGGAGATTGCTGCACTGGTCTCTACACTGCGGCCATCAATCCCTGACATTGTCAATTACCCATACTCGCACAGGTCCCGTCTCGTCAAGCCCATGATCTCCTATGATCTCTCTGCCTTCGCTGTCTCATTCGTCCCTGCATCGGGAGAACCAGCTCTTTCACCATCTCCCGTAGAGCCCGTCACCACGGATGGCATCACACAAGGAGATGGATACACCTACCATCATCTCCGCCGCGACGTATTCGATAAGGTCCAGGCAGGCGGTGTTGAGGTTGGATCGAGGTACCAAGTCCCCAGTGCGCACATCACGCTTGGACGATACCTGAACCACCAATATCATGACACGCCCGAGAAGAGGGCGAGCTGGGTTCAGGCCATAGACCACATCAACGAGTGGCTGGAGAAGGAAGTTTGGGATTGCCCTGAGTCTGAGTACATTGGCGAGTGGATCGTCGGCCAGGAGCGGGGGCTTGATGCGCGAAATGGCGCATTGTGGTATGGAGGTGGCAGAACCATCATGTTGGGAGAAGGGTTTTAGAGACGCAACAGCAATGGTAGAGCATTAGACCTGATAGGTCTAGACACAAGACGCGTATTATAAAGAGGATACTTTTGAATTCTCCTGTCTTGATTCTGGCTTGTCAAAATGGCCTTCGACCTCTTGAATGGATATTGAAGGACCGTTGGCTCAACCCCGCCATCAACCCTGTCTGGTCTCGCGCCCCTTGACCAACTGAACCACCTTCGTCTTTTGTGCAGTGGAAAAACATGTTGGTGCAATCACAGAGATTTCTTATTCACTCCCTATGAAGCATCCTCAATCGAGGACAAGTACCTCCCTTCGCCAGTATCCATGATGCCCAAATGCCGCCGACATAGGCATGAGAAATGGTGACCGTGAGACCCCAAACACAAAGCACTTAGAACACCAGAGCCGCACCCTTCGTCTTCTTGTCACCACTATAGTCGTCGTTAGCATGCTGTCAACCCCCTCAAGTCTACGCATCACGTACCCCAGCTCGAAGTGCTTGCATCGCTTCAGCGCCAGCTGCAGCTTGGTCTTGCACTTGACGCACTCAAGTCGCAGCACAACCTTCTTGGTGGTCTTGGCCTTCTTGTGGAAGACGGGCTTGGTCTGACCACCGTAACCTGACTGCTTGCGGTCGTATCGTCGCTTTCCCTGGGCGAAAAGGGAGGCTTTGCCAGCCTTATACTGCGTCACCTTGTGCTGGGTGTGCTTGCGGCACTCCCTGCCCTTGCAGTAGGTGTTGCGGGTCTTGGGAATGTTGACCTGTGAGATCAACGTGTTAGCAACCTGTAGATTCTGCAGCTGAGGGCGTGTATCGCATCGCGGAATGGTCCATCGTCCGCCGCACGAGACAGTCTGGGAGGGGAGGTCGACAATGATCGCATGTCCTTCCAAGGCGCAAAGAACATTGGAGTAGTCGGTCTGTCGTCGAGGATCGAGACTAATTGTCGATGATCGCGCGAATCGTGTTCCTCCCCCATTGCCTCAAAAATCCATCCCACTTTCTCCCAAGACTGTCATCGTGCGGGCGGTCGACGGGCGCATGGCTGGGGAAAAGAGTATCGTATATCCAAGAGTATGCTTATGCTTATGAGAGGGCTTTGGATTGCTGTTCCGACGTACCATTTTGACGACGTTGTGCGGGAGCCGTTCCTTGGATGTTTGGTGATGCAAGTTCCGAAGACTGGGCGAAATTGGGAGGTTTTGGTGATTTCTCGCTTTGTGGGCAACTAGGGTCGGCGCCTAGCTCCATCGGGCGGTGTGGCTCGCCTGCTTCAGCCACAAATAGACACCTGAAATGTAGGGCATCCATGATAACCGCCTCACCGAGGTGAGGCTAGGGTCTAGTATATCTTCGGAGCTCTCACCCCACGAAAGGACAGACTGGACTTGAGGCCCCACCATAGGATCTCGCAGGCGCATCACCAAGGTGTTCTTAAGGGACGTTTGTTAAAGGGCAACCATTATACAGAAGCAAAGAAATCGCTGCAACAACAGTCGCCAAGATGGATCCCTACTCTGCTGAAGGCGAATTGATCAACATCCACAACCACTTCCACCAGGGCCAGTACCAGGAAGTCATCGACTTCGACACCTCCTCCTTCTCTCCCGACAACGCCCTGCCCGTGCGCGTCCTCGTCATTCGAGCTCGACTCGCCCTCGGCCAAGCTGAAGATGTTCTCGCCGATGTGAAGGGTGAGCAGGAGCCCGGTCTGGAGGCTCTGGGTGCCCTCGCCGAGTTCCACCTGGGCAAGGCCGACTCTGCGCTCGCGACTATCGAGAAGCTGGCGTCGTCGGCCGCCGACAACACAACGGTGCAGATTATTGGAGGAACAGTGCTTCAGGCTTCTGGAAAGTCCGAGGAGGCGCTGGCACTTCTAACACAACACCAAGGAAGCCGTGTGTTTACCAGGACTCTGCGCTATTGTACGAACCTACGCTGACCGCTCTTGTTCAGTCGACGCTGTCGCCCTTATCGTCCAGATCCACCTGCAACAGAACCGAACCGACCTTGCTCTGAAGGAGGTCTCCGCTGCGCGACGATGGGCTCAGGATAGCCTTTTGGTGAACTTGGCGGAGTCGTGGGTTGGATTGAGAGTGGTAAGGATTCTCCGGTGTTGCACGAACTATTTACTGAGACTATGTAGGGCGGAGAGAAGTACCAGCAGGCGTTTTACGTCTTTGAGGAGCTAGCACAAGCTCCTTCTACTTCATCAGTGCGAAGCCTTGTCTCGCAAGCAGTCTGCGAACTGCACCTTGGCCGGATGGAAGAGGCCCAGGCCGCTCTGGACCAGGCTCTGGAGAAGGACTCCAACTATGCTCATGCTATTGCTAATCTACTGGTCCTGAACGTGATTTCAGGCAACCAATCTCAGGAGCTTACCGAGTAAGTCAACCCCCCCCTCTATTTGTGCACTTGATACTTACAATGTTCTAGGAAACTCCAGAGCGTCGACCCCCACCACCAGTTCTTGGCTGACCTGGAGGAGAAGAGCGCCCTGTTCGACAAGGCCGCGACAAAGTACAGCCCCAAGGTTTCCGCATGATTTGGCTCGAGATGTATGAATTGATAGATTTTAATGATGGGCGCATGACTGGTAGAGGATCGGAATTCCTTAGCGACAATTGTTGAGATCTTGTCTACGTGTTGCTGCACGAGTTGGCTAACGGCCAACTCGGCCAGGTATTAGTTTCCGCAAAGCATCAACAAAATGGACTTAGGCGACTGAAATAGACCAAAATCCCCCTTGGTTTAAGTTGTCCCCTGTAATAATATTGTGACATTGAGGTGTATACAGAGCGGTACTTCTATTGGCTCTTACCCTGCTAATAAAGCTACCTTCAAGTAGACCTTGAACTTTTCGCTATCGGCTATCCACGCCCGCTAAAGGCTGACTGATTCAGTCCGGCGAGGACTCCTCTGCCTTTGTATCAGTTACCCTGATTTATTGGAGGGTTTGTCCGTTCATGTATCGTCATTTTGGCGTGTAATTGCTCTGGGTTTGCTCCATTGACGATCGAATATGACAGGAGGGAATAAAAGGTAAAGTCCCTTTCATAATCAACACCATCGCTAGGTTATTAGGAGCCTGGCGATTTGATGCCCGAAATACATTGAAAGTTATATTGAAGGTCGTCAATAAATCGAATATAGTTCCACAAGTGGGCCTCAAGTCCTCGCCGCATGTTGATGAAGATCTCAACAGTCTAGACCATGCAGGGAGACCTCGCAGGTAACTCGCTCTTGTGGATGGCCAGCATATTATCGAGTTGTAGGCAGATCAAATCCATCAAAGGCTTCTGAGCCTGTTGTTTCTGAAGGACCCCGAAAGCGGGAGTTGGGCATATGGTTGTCAGCTTGCTCTTTAAAGCGTATCTTCTCAATTGCTCTCGGAAATGGAGGCAATTGCATTGACCCATGAAGCGAACTTCGCCCAAATCGGCAACTCGAATGATAATGAGTTATTGAAATCCTTACCCCGGATGCTAACATTCGGGTAGGCGACAAATTTTAGCAATATGCGGAACAGTCCCTTTTCTGAGGCCTCGGAAACTCTTGTGTAAGGGTTGCTAAATAATGAGTGAGGACGGAATGGAGACTTGACGGCTGTGACACGATCTCGGGTCTGGTCAGACGGAGACAACTCGCTGAAGCCGTGGAAAGGGAGACCGAAATCCGCGAAACTTGGCCAGGGCATTCAGCTAATGCACTGACTCTGGAAGTCTTTGCGGCTGAATTGAGATCGTGTCCACGACAAAGAAGATACCGTAGCAGTTCTAGGTGCTCTGGTGGCCACTCCTCAGGTTGGCCATCACCAATCTCTTGACAAAGGACGTGAGATAAGGTTGAATTTTCACGTCATTGAAACATCTTCAAATATCTTCCTCTGTAAGTTGGTGAACATAAATGAATTTTTGTGTAGAATTTTGTCCAATGATCTCAAATATATTCCAATGCTGGGACGAAACACAGATTTTGATGTTGGAGGATTCGCATAGTTTTATGTGGGTAACGGTTTACAACTCTAGGAGTGCGAAGTAATCGGTACATGCGAGGTGCAGCGTGCGGGAAGATTAACTTCAATTTCATCCAAGGCAGGATCAAGCTAAGGATGGGTTAGTAGGCTCATCAGAGTTTCCTGATGGGCACTGAAATATATGTGAAACGTTCCCCATCAGCTCAGAAGACTCGAGTGTGACATGTGGCAATATCATTGGTGTTGATGAGAACCCTCGGGGTCTTCGTGATGCACGAGAGGGCGATGTATTCAGGTGGACGGATATAAGACTGTCAAGTTTCTCAAGAAACTAGAACCTCCATACCATATCAGGAGTCCTGTCTCCTGTCGCCATCGATCCCGAACCCCCGTTATGAAAAAAGTCTCATGTGCCCATGTCATAAAATATCGTGACCGCCCACGAAACTCCTGGATTTCCCAGCCAAGATATCATTCGCTAACGCTCGACTCGGCCCTGAAGCCGTCTTTCAAATCTTTCTCTAAGAATCGCTCGTTCATTTCTTCTTGTTAGGGAATTTGGGAGCGCCAATCTCGGTTCCACGAAGCTTGACATTGAGCACCCGCTCCATAGCGCCGAGCACCTTCTGGTCGGGCGTGGCAGTACCTCGCTCGAAGTCGGCGATGATGGCCTGAGTGGTGTTGCAGCGGGTGGCGAGGTCCTTTTGGGTCATCTTGGGCTCAACCTGCTGTCGGGTCTTGGAGATGACGTCGCCAACAGTCTTTCCGATGGTGTTGGGTTTGATGATGTCGTCGGAACGGTCAACCTTGGTCATGCGCTGACCCTCGGGTTGAGAGCCCTGTAAACGTGTTAACAACTGGGGACTGGGACCAGTCTGGCATCATGACCAGAATGATGAGGTAGCACATACAGCGTTGGCGGAAGAGAACTTCTTCTCAGTGGAAAGACCGCCGGCTCGCTGAGCAGCGTTGAGAGCGGCCTTTCCTCGAACGACAGTCTCTCGCTGAGCGGCACCGGGGCCACGAGTGCGGCTACCGATCTTGGTAGCGGATTCCCAATCCTCCGACATTTTGGCGGTATTGAAGGTGATTTCGGTAGTTGTAGTGTGTTTGCAATAAGACCGAGGTCGAGAGGGTTGAGTCGAAGAGAGCTGAGAGAGAGGATTGTTGTCGGTTGAAAGTGGAATCGGAGAGGGAGGTTCGGCGACAAGAAGAATTTATGGAGAAGTTGATGGAATGGATGGAGGGGGACTGAGTCAATCGGCGGGATAGCCTGAAGGGATTGGATGGCGGGGGTTGGAATTAGCACCGTGCGTCGGTGGCCTCTCCATGCTTGCGCCTCTTTGTTCTGGCGGTAAGGCTGTCTGTCTGGCCTGGAGATAACAGTGGCCCTCTACCTGCAAGTGCTTGCGAATTTTCAGCGCGTACCGCCACTCGGCGCTTGGGTGGAGGGTGGCTCGCGTGCGCCGTGGAAGGTGCTAGAGTGGACTTTTGGGCCCTTACCCTTGCAGGCTTTCACCCGCTGGGCAGCAACGGCGGCATCAAACACACGGGAGACAAGGATTGCTCTGCCGGGGATCGGAGACGGCCACGCCGGTTCTCTGGCTGACATAAGACTCGACTCGGACTGGGGGACTCATACATGCACCATCGGTGGTGCATGTAAGTCACGTGCTTATTTGCACCACCGGCGGGTTAACTATAATCCGTTATGTAAGAGCCATTGTGGCCTTATTAAAGAGGGATAGCATACTGCAAATTAGCACCCCAATTTAATAATTAACTACTTCTATAGCATTAATTTAACTTGCTATGCCTTTCTTATATTATAATAAACCTAATTAACCTTCCCGCTTGCTTCCCTAATAACGCCCTTCCTCCTAAGGGCTAATTTAACTTACTAGAGGAACTACGCACAGTAATTAATACTTAGGCAGGACCACTAACCCAGATAGGGACGGCTT